>CM059186.1:134838424-134933672 GCA_030323885.1 Branchipolynoe longqiensis
TATGGTTTTGGAGGATTCCTTTGATAAATTGAACGAAGTAAATAACAAATAACATAATGTTTTCCAACTGTTTCGCCATCAATTCTAGGTAATATAATTGATAACGCACACCTCGCCGCATTAATCGATCCAAAGGAAAGTCCTTCATCCTCTAGAGAACGAAGAAACCGAGCTACTTGTGAAATCTTTGGATTTGTTGGCTTAACTTTCATTAACAAACAATGTACACCCCATTTCTTTAAATAGGTTGTATACATTTTGACAGTTCCTGGCCTCCAGGCATCCGATACTATCCTATCCTCAGTAATTCTGTCCAATCCAAATTGCTGTAGCTGCTTCCTTAGAAAAGGAATGCCAATAGGGGCGTCGTTGACACGTCGCCGTGAACCACTAGCGGTCCGTGGTGCGTCAGATTCCCGAGTTTTCTTGGGAATCGTATACGATCTTTTGCCAGTTGTGAAACTGCTGGCAGCCAAGGTTGCGTGTCCCAATCGGGCACCACCAGTATCGCATGTGTCCCTTCCAAGCCGATTTTTCTCACTACTCGGCTGATAATGCTAAATGGTGGGAAAATATAAAAATAATTATTTTCCCAGGTAATAGCAAACGCATCTACTTTCCAAGCATCCGGTTCAGGATGCCAAGAAACATAACAGGGTAACTTGTTATTATTTCGTGATGCAAATAAGTCAACTTCAGGTGTACCCCATTTTTCACAAACGAAGTTAAACAAATGTGTAGAGAGAGACCACTCTAAATGGTCATGGAAATTTCTACTTTTATAATCTGCAAGTGTATTTTGTGACCCTGGAATATGCGCTACAGTCAGCCAGACTTGTTGAGCCACCCACCAAACTGTGCCCAGTTCCAAATCAGTTTAGATAACTGATTGCAAGACTTTGATTTGGTTCCACCCATGTTACGAATATATGCCATGGCAGTAGTATTATCAGTTAGTATTCTAACCTGTGATTTATTTATCTTTACTAAACTACGTAAGCCCAGATAAATAGCACGCAATTCTAGTGCATTAATATAGTCTGATTTTTCATCATCAAGCCATCTACCTCCTGTTGTGACCCCATCTCGATGAGCTCCCCAACCTTCTAACGAAGCATCAGTAGTAATTACTGTATTAGGTTCCGCCATGCGGATTGGATTTGGTGAACTTGCTATATGTTGCATCCACCATCCAATATCCTGTAACCCTTCTTGCGAAATAAACATCTTTCGCTCAAAATTGCCTTTAGTTCGTGTTAACGCTAAATTTTTATCTATTTCTAGCGACTTAATATGGGCCTTCCCATATAACACAGCAGGTGCATATGAGGTCATTATGCCAATAAGAACAGCAACCTGTCTAATTTTTGGCTTTGATAACTTAATAAGCTGAGTCGCTGTAGTCATAAACTTAATTAGTTTTTGTTCTGTTATCGACACTGTAAGGGACTGTGTATCCAGAATAAACCCTAAACATTTGAGTTGTTTTGTTGGTTTAAACACTGACTTTTGTTGATGTACATAAAACCCCAATTTAGTGAGTAATGCACATAAATCCAAAACTGCATTCACACAACCAATTTGTGTTGATGCTATAATAAAAGAATCATCTATGTATGGAAACATTATATGACCCTTCCTCGCCATTACCGAGAAAACAGGTTTAAGCAATTTAGTAAATAAACGTGGCGCACAAGCTAAGCCATTCGGCATACAGGTAAACTCATAGAGTTGGTTATCCCAAATAAATCGAAGAAATTTTCGGTATTTTTCCATTATGGGAAGCGTATAATATGCATCCTGTAAATCAACACTAGCCATCCACGCATCTGGTGTAATCAGATCCCGTGCCGTATCTAGAGAGAACATTTTAAAATGTCGATATTCCACCCTTTTATTAAGGATTGTTAAATCCAGGATCATTCGAACATCACCATTAGGCTTCGGTCTCGAGAAAATGTTTGAAATAAACTGTCCTGAACAGTGTGTCACTTTTTGTATAATTCCTTTCTCAAAGAATTTATGTACCTGTTTAGTTAGTGCGTCTCGTTCAACTGGTTGAATGTTATATGGAAAAGGTATTATACTTTGTACAGGAATTTGTGTAAAAGGAATTTGAACACCCCTAACTATTTCTATAATTTCTTGGTCACTAGTAATTTTGTGCCACTCAGAAATATGATTACTAATATTACCAGCCACAAAGTTGCTTACAGTTTGTGTGTTTTTAGAGGCTGCAGGGACTTGTAAAGTTTGTGTTTGGACCTCTACTTGGACCCGCCCCTGGGGAAAGGTCTCGACGAGTTGAACCCTCGACCTATTGGCCGTGCGGTGTTGTCGGTCCAGCCTGGGCGAGCGCCCCGGCCCCGAAACCCTTGACCGAAGTTTGAACTCGGTCTGGTTCCTCTGGTGAACCGTCGTGGACGAAAATCCCCTCGTGACTTTTTGAAACGAGGAACTTCCTGTTTCTTCTTGCCATCCATGTTTTTGCCACTCTTGGCTGCAGTCTCTACCTCTTTATAGAGGTATTGTAGTTGACCGCCAAACATCTTGGTATTATCTAAAGGTTTCCCTTTAATCGGCTCTGGAGCAAGATAGAGCGTAAACTCCTTCCCCTCATTATCGGTAACCTTCTTAGAGCGAGCCACTTCTTTGCCAGCATCTGTGCAAACTGACTTGAAGACATTTTCATATCTTCGAAACGACAGGTAATTACCTGCCGCCGCTAGTACTGCAATGCCTTTGTCCATTGTCTTAGCCAAAGACGAGAACTTATTTTCACTCTGCATCCTATTAGCCACAGGAACAATAGCTGTTAGGGTAGCCAACACTGCCTTATGCACTGTGTGCAACACATCCTCAAACTTCTTACGGTCATCCGTCATATTGACATCCCGATCCATTTCTTTAATGATGGAGTTGGGAACACCCTTTATGCCTGTTAACTCATCTCCTAACTTGGAGATAACCTCCGCCGGTTTGAACGTGCGAAAATGACCATTCACGGTCTCGCGCATAAGCGTAGTGGTTTTAACCCGCTTAGCCTTTGGCTTCTCCACCTTCTTAGCCACTTTAGTGCCAATGTCCGCATAGACACCTTCATATATGGTGTCTGAGTCTGATTCCGTAGAAGTAGACTCAGTGGACGAATCAGAAGAAGAATATTTCCTCTTCCTCTTCTTCTTTTTGGACTTAGTCTTCCGCTTTTTGCGAAAACCAGTCTCTGCCCGCTCCTTGGTGAATTCATCACCCGAAGAAATCACCTGTTTCTTCTTCTTCCTCCGTTTAGGAGAAGGAGGAGGAGGAGCCTTAAGCTCCACCGCCGAGTCTGTGTCCAAGAAATCCTCAAACGAATCCTCTTGGACACTCGGCCTACGCCGCTTCCGAGACACAGGCGATTTGGAAGTCAAGATGTGGCTTTCCAACCGTGCAAAGCGAGCCTCCCAATCTGGAGGCGCAGGCACATCAGGCACTGCGTCCTCGTCCGGGTCGGAGAGGATATGCGCCCGGGGCTGTGTCGACGGCCCTGCCGACAACACAGGTGAGGAGTCGTACTCCTCGTCCACTCCACTCGGAACACGCCCCTCGGCTGCTGCTGCACCGCGCTTACTCCGCTTCGTGGCCATCGGGAACTGAAACAAACATTTTTGGTCAGTCCCGGTATATATATATGTCACAATATGGTTGTTTCAAACTCATTTGGACATCTATTGGTGTTAAAGAACGTGTTTATACCGTTATAACACAGGCGTAATAAGCTAAATTTGTGCGTGGGTTGTGGGTCAAGCCCAAACCTTACGCGGGGTCGGGACCAGTGTATCGGCCCGCCCATCCCTCTGTTCCGCACACTTCTCCCACCTGTGACTACTACGTCAACAAGTTGGAGAAAATGCTACGAAACTCGGAGAAACGCCTGAAAAAGTTTTGTCTAGGGGAGTCTATAAAAGAAACCCAGGAGCATCTCCAACATTACTCTCTATTAGAGTACGAGAGAATTTCCACATGAGATAGGGCGAAACCCACATCTCTACCCATAGTCACACGGTGACCCGGGTGTTGACATAACCGCTAATGACCGGTTTGGTTCCTTCGCGAAACCCACTCGAGTGTTCTATCCTTGGTTGTTTATAACCAAATAACTCGTCCAAATTGGACCAACGAAAGTCTAAACTTTCCATATTGATGCTCTAATGCATCATAATTAAGCTAACCACAGTTTTTATTATACTTACTGCGTATTTGCTTGTATGTAGACTAATTTTGCCGGAGCAACCCAACGACACGTTATCCAGTCGTGAGTTGTATATGCTAATTGCTGGTACCGGACGTGCTTACCTCTCCCTAGCCTGAGGCTAGCCTGAGGCTGTTTACCGAGGTAAAATATGTATATATATGGGTCATTCTATAAAATTGGGCACCACATATTTGGTTTCCACATTACGATGCTGATAATTTGTTCTTTCTTTTGTTGACTGCCATTCAAATAATTATTGTATCCTCTGTGTATTAAGTATGTTAGCAAGAGTACATTTATTGAAGCTATCCCAAGAAAGAAATTAAAAGTTTATTTATATGATTTTGTGCTAATGTGAAGCTTCATCGGACTATGCAGCTTTAATGTATTGCCCAATTTGTATAAGATCTAATTCAAAAAGTGAAATTCATTTTTTTCAACTCTGACATATATATGCACAACATGCAAACCTTCATAGGACTTTGGATTCAGCTATTATTAGTAAGTTTTTTTTGCTATTATTTGGAAGGTTTTCACTTTTGGTTTCCATGTCACACTTTTGTGCCCAGTTTTAGAGAATGACCCATATATGTATATATATGGTTAGTGATAAGCCTGTTATTGCCTGTAATAATCAGGGAGCGGTGATTGCCCTCCCCCCCCCGCACCACTCAAAAAAAGAAAGAAAAAAAGAAAGAAAAAAAATAAGAAAGAAGGAAATAAAGAAGACAAAGTGTCATGTTGGCGCATAATGTGCTTCCATGTTGTGGCTATGCTATGACTCAACTACAGGGACACGTACAATCCAGCAACAACAACGAGGACACTGCACACAACAACACCACCCACCACTAACCTTGCGTAAATACGCTATTTATCCAAACACACATGGACTGATCCACACAAATGTCACGCCAGGTCTCAGGAAACGGATGAATAATCCCACCTCTCAGGTCGCCCACATTGTTCAGACAACAAATACCCCCCCAACAACACACACACACACACACACACACACACACACACACCCTCCTCCCCATCACCCCTGCCCACCCCGCCCTCCGCCAGCCTGCCGGTGACTGCTAACTAAAGCACACCTTTTTTTTTGTTTGCCAGTGTGCTATTGTTTAGTTTTTCATTGTTTCAATTTCCGGTGCTTCACGGGGCAGTACCGCCCCCCCCCCATCCCACCCCACCCACCACCATTACCACCATTACCACCATCACTCCGCCGCCTCCCGTTATTCTCCCTTGTGTGTTGATAATAGCAGCACCAGCCTGGCTGGGCTCGACCTCCGGGACATCTAGGAAAGGATGCAGGAAGGGGGGGGGGCGAAGAGGTGGTGGTAGGAGGAGGAGGGAGGGAGGAGGAAGGGAGGAGGGAGGAGGAGGAGGAGGAGGAGGGGAAGGAGGGAGGAGGGGAGGGAAGGGAGGAGGGAGGGGAGAGGAGGGAGGAGGGGAGGGAGGGGGAAGGAGGAGGGAGGAGGGGAGGGGGAGGGAGGAGGGAGGAGGAGGAGGAGGAGGAGGGAGGGAGGAGGGAGGAGGGAGGAGGGAGGAGGGAGGAGGGAGGAGGGAGGAGGGGAGGAGGTGAGGGGTGGAGGAGGGAGGTGAGGGGGGAGGAGGTGATGGGGAGAGTTTCACAAACACATCTCAACCCCGATATCCCAAATAATGACTCCCTTTGACTGATATAATTATTCATAGAACAGTTTTCAGGGTGGTGTTTTTTGTGGGTTTAAAAAAAAGTACAATCACACAAGTGTTGTTCTACTGCACATCTAGATATTCCGACGAATTGTTAGTTGTGTAGGCTCACGGTTCTGCCTACACCCATCACCTCACCTCGCAGATCTCCAGAGCAAAGAATGAACCCAGTGAACCTGCTCGGTGTCCCTGTCCAGCTTTATATATCGGCTCACTTGTACAGTCCTACTTCGTTTTTAACTACACGGGATTCACATTTTTAAGGCTACACATCCAATCAACCGGATTAAACAGTACCAAGGCATTATTTTAGTAACCGGTAATCTGTTGCCAAATCCACCATTACAGAGGTATGTGCCAGATGGATGACCCGTTAGTGATCGTGTGTGTGTGTGTCGTGTGTGTGTGTGTGTGTGTGTGTTCGTGTGTTCCCCTCCCTCTTCCTTAAACTACGTGTGTGGGTTAAAAAGAGAAGCTTGATACATGCTTTTAAAAGAAACAAAAAAAACCTGCACATCAACACAGGGTCACGAAAGGCCACGGCCCCATTGTTAGTTTTTGGAGATGTATGTCTTGGCATGGTATGCAGGTATTGCAATACCTCAGGGAGTTTGATGCCCCTGCCCTGCAGAGTTGTAAACCACTGCCTTGTGGTACAGGTTCTTGACAGAACAAAAGGCTAAGGGAGCAAACCCTGAACAGAAAACCATGTCACTGTGGCATCATCAAGGGCGGTTGATGTATGGAACTCCCAACATCTCCCGACCAGCCACTGCAGGGACAAGTAGTTTTGCGCATGTCTGGACATGTTCTTGCCGGTGTGAAACCTCTATTTCCTCCCCGAGAGAGTGCCACTGGTAACTTGCAAAAGCCAGCAGCACTTCAATACTTTTGCAGGCAGCTTTCATGAAATAATGAAAGCAGTCTTTGTCGCATCGCGACTGACAGCATAATGATGATGATGTCTTGGCAACATCTAAGGTCATATCAGGACGGGTATCGACTTGTGACAGTGAGCACTGATGGCAACTTTATAGTGTTGCCCCAATGGGAAATCAGACCACGGGCACCATGACCCGACATCCCACTCAGTCACATAATCATGACACTGACCCAACCAGTGACTAACCCATTGTAACCAGTATGGCATGTCCTGATGTGCCCGTGTCTGAGTGAGTCTATGTGTGTTTATGTGGGTGTATGTGTGAGTGTATATACGTGTGAGGGAGCTAGTGCGCGTGTGTATGTTTGTGAGTGTGTAAGTTTGAGGGGGTGTGGAGTGTCTGTAAGTGTGAGTATGTATAAGTGAGTGTACGTATGTGTACGGTTGTGTGTATACATGTATAAGTGTGTGTATGTGTGTAAGAGTGTGTATGTGTGCAAGTGTGTGTGTGTAAGTGTGTATGTGTAAGAGTGTGTGTATGTGTAAGAATGTGTGTGTATGTGTAAGTGTGTGTATGTGTAAGTGTGGGTGTATGTGTGTGTATGTGTGCGTGCGTGAAGGCCTATGTAAGTGTGTGTCCGTCTGCGTGTGTACGTATGTGCGTACGTACGTATGTATGTGCGTACGTGTGTGCGTGCGTACGTATGTGCGTGCGTACGTATGTGCGTGCGTACGTATGTACGTCTGTGCGCGGTGTCGGTGACGTGGCGCCCACATGTATCCATATATCTTTAAAGCGACCGCCGCGTCTGGCGCACATACCACGGGGGCTGACCGTGTTGCGCTGCCGACCCCCTCCCCCTCCCTCACCCCCCCCCCCCCCCCCCCCCCGCGTTCGGCTAACCTCGCGGTACGCCGCGTGGTGGCGCCACGCATCCCAGGCGTCAAAGTGACGCCGGCAAGTTCCGGCAGCACAGCGCCAGGTCAGGAGCAGGAGAAACGCGCCTCTCTGCATACAAAACGAGAAGGGCGGGCCAGGGGGGCGGCCACCGGCTCCCAGAGCCGCCATGCCCCGATTAGTAGCCCAGGCCTTTATTGCTTCTTTTTCTTCTTTTATTTTTTTAAAGAACAAAAAGAGGAAACACTCATTGCGGTGTAGGCGGTGTTGACGCTGATGTTGGTGTTGATTTTCGTTGTGGGAGTTTTTACGTCCAGGCAACATCTATGGTCATATCAGGATGATTGGTTTGGTTGTTGGTTGTTGGGAGTTTTACCTCCTGGCAACATCTAAGGTTATATAAGACGGGTACCGACTTGTGACAGTGCGCACTCATGGTGATTTTATAGTGCTGCCCTACTGGGAAATCAGGCCGCTGACACCACGATCAATATCTTACTCAGTCACATTATCCTGACACAGCTAAGCCTATCCTATTAATGCTGAGCGCCAAGCTCCGAAGTGACAAGCATATATTTTTAAGTCGTTGGTTTGAGTTGACCGGGAACCAAACTCCCTATCTACCGCACACGAGAACCAGGCTCTATTGATTGGGCCACCGCACCCGGTTGCTGGCAGGCCAAGTAAATTTGTCATAAATTGTTCAAACAATCTGTCTGACGAAAAGTGAATACTACATTATATGTTTACTGTGCTTTATTTGTTCTTTGAGCAACAAAAATAGATGGGGCAAAAACATTTCAGATGGGGCAAGTAAATATTTAGTCACAAAATGTGATAATGGAGGATTTCCATCAACAACACACCCTTTAATGTTATGCGTAGCAGCTAATTTGTGCAGTATGCTCTATGTGCAGTATGCAGTATGCTTTAAGGAAATACTCGAACGGACGGGGCTGCCCTCTATGGAAGATCTTCTGATCAAAAAGTATCTCTGGTGGACTGGACACCTCATGAGGATGTCATCAGACAGGCTACCAAAGCAGATCCTCTATTCTCAACTGTCTTCTGGTTACAGAAAGAGAGGGCGCCCTCGTCTCCGGTTCAAGGATACCATCAAGAGAAACCTGAAGCTGAGAGACATTAAGACCGACTCATGGACATCACTCTCACAGCAGAGAGCTAAATGGAGAGCGGCAGTCAAGTAATGAAAGCAGTCTTTGTCGCATTCGCGACCGACAGCATGGTGATGATGCTCTATAGAAAAGGTTGTACAGAAGATTTCTACCACCAACCCACCCTCTGATGGCGGTGGAAGAACTAATGTGGGTAGCAGCTAAATGGTGCAGCATGCTCTGTAGAAAAGGCAATATACAGGATTTCCACCACCAACCAACCCTATGATGGCGGTGGAAGAACTAATGTTGTGGATAGCAGCTCACTGCACTTGCTCTGCTGAAAAGGTCTATAGATGACCTTTGGTCAAATGTACCAATTCGACTGCGCATGTCATGCCCATGCATAAACACCATCCTACCCAAACTGGCGTGCATTGTTCTGAGAGGAACCAGCAACTGCTTTCATTTCCGGGCCCCGAAAAAGGCCTGTATTACCTCACACTGCCACCTAAGTGACGCATAAGCCTGGGTATCCATAGACTGTTCCCTTGTGGCATGTTCCCCTGTTCCATGTTCACTTGTGACCTTGTGATGCGCCACACATACAATGAACCTGTGTTTTGCTTAGTGGCCGTTCCCAAAGATTGGCCTTGTGTAGGGAACATAGAGAATTAATATGTTCATTGTCGGTGTGATGTGTCACAAGGTCACAAGCGAACATGGAACAAGGGAACATGCCACAAGGGAATAGTCTATGGATACACGGCCTAAAAGTGCCCGGATCCCCTTGTACTGGGAGGTTTCCTCAGGGTATACAACATTATTTATATGGCATACCAGAAAAGACCCAGGTCTTGAGTGTGGGCATGAAATAATACATGATATACGATACGCAACAACTGTATCACATATCCGATTGTCATAGTCTATACATAAGATATGCGACATGTAACTGATATACAGGGGCTGCCTTCAAACCCTGCTCTCCTATACTGCGTGCACATATTCGTGCAAGGAAAGAGCCCCATCACTACACAGCGCGAGCCCATTTCACGGTGTACACATTCGGACCCACCGAATGGTCCTCATAGACACAGCCATTTATATTTTATTTGTACATTTATATAAGTGGGTTTATGGAATGTGAGCTTAAAGTTGCATAATCAAATGAAATGGGATGAAAGTGGTCTTCAGCAAAAAAAAAAAAACCCGCAGAAACCAAGTCGAGATTACATTGACGGCGAATTTCCGCGAAAGTGTGGATGTTCTCCCATAGACTTAGCACTGTCAGGAAATCGCGGGGGGGGGTGAAGCCGAAAGTCAGGTTTCAACTGGCCTTGTTGTGACTATTATCGCCCATGCCTAACTCATTCTTGTTTGGGCTTTTATGATTTTACTACAGTTAAGGTCATGTAAAAATGGGATTCGAACTACTCAACTGTTCTCCTGGTTCCTTGCAATTTTATTTAACGTTAATAGTTCAATATTTAAAAAAGGCAGAAATCCGCGTAACCGCGGAGATCTTTCATCCCTGAATGGAAGCATATTTTGAAAACTAAAACATCTACTTGATTTCCTTTTGATATATATATTAAGTGGGCCATTAAAATGTACTTGACTTTAGTTTGAAGTAACAATAATTGTAAGGGGTCAATGAGATATTTTATGTGAAAGCAGCTACAATTAATTTTAGTATGCACACCGAAACATAGACCGTGTTTACCCATTTTCGAACATAGCCCACAAGCACCAAACTACAACCAATGTTTAATGTGTGCATCAGAATCTACCTAGGTTAAATCCAAGTAAGTGTTTTGGATTAAAATTAAGGAAAGATTTTATACACGCGGTATGCGGCATGCAGCATGACATTCCCATTCGCATGCGCACCGATCGGTCCATTAAGCGATCCATTTTGCCACATTCGCATCCGGACATATGGAAGCACCACTGTGCGCTTACATGCTTTTCCATTTTTTGGCGCATACCGCATACATGGAATCTTAAGGCTACATTCCTTACACGCGGTATGCGGCATGCGAATGCGACAAAAAATGGAAAAGCATCTCTAAGTGAATCGGTCCACGGTGTGGCATGCGGATGCGAATGCTGCTGCGTTTGCCATAGAAAACAGTTGTGAGAAACCTGAGCATGGGTGTGGGTGTGGGTGTGGGTGTTGGTGTTGGTGAAAGGAATCAACCCATTCGCATGCCGCATGCTGCATTCGCATTTGCATGCTGCATACTGCGTATAAGGAATCCTAGCTTGAGCTTTACACAGCTTGAACTGAAATGTGCAGAAGGTCATGATTGTGTGAATTGACGCATGTAGCTTCGTGGAGGCTGACAGAGTGACGGCAGCAAGATGACAAAGTAGCAGCACTCACCCATTCCAGGCACTTGATGAACCCTCGAGGCTCCTTGAGCGCATTCAGGTTCATTCCCGCCGCCACCTGGTGGGATAAAACACAAACAGAGCATTAGATACCACACGGGTAAAGATAGTGGGGCATAGTACGCTGAAAAAACTCAAGCTATACATTTCCCACACGGGCACAGATAATGGGGCATGGGATGTTGACAATTTCCAAGTTATACCACACCGGCAAAGATAGTGATACACAGGATGTTTAAAAACCCCAAGTTATACAATACTGATACAGACAGTCGAACACAGGATGTTGAAAAAAAAACCACCAAGTTATACCACACCGACACAGATAGGGAACACAGGATGTTGAAAAGCCCCAAGTTATACCACACCGGCACAGATAGTGAAACACAGGATGTTGAAAAAACCCAAGTTATTCCACACCGGCACAGATAGTGAAAAACAGGATGTTGAAAAAACCCAAGTTATACCACACCTGCATAGATAGTGAAACACACAATTTTGAAAAGCCCCAAGTTATACCACACCGACACAGATAGTGATACACAGGATGTTGAAAAAACCCAAGTTATACCACACCGACACAGATAGGGAACACAGGATCTTGAAAAGCTCCAAGTTATACCACACTGGCACAGATAGTGAAACACAGGATGTCGAAAAAACCCAACTTATACCACACCAACACAGATAGTGATACACAGGATGTAGAAACAAAAACAATTTATACCACACTGGCACAGATAGTGAAACACATGATGTTGAAAAGCCCCAAGTTATGCCACACTGGCACAGATAGTGAAACACAGGATGCTGAAAAAACCCAAGTTATAACCACACTGGCGCAGATAGTGGGGCATAGGACTTATCTTAACCCCCAAGTCTCACTTCAAAATATTTTGTGAATAGAATTTTATTTCACCATGAAGGTTGTAGTGTGGATTTGATTAGGCCCCCCCCCCTAGAGGGGGGGGGGAGTGATCTTCCTGCTTGTATACACAAATGAATCTAAAACCTAACAATGGTCATCCAACCATAAATGTCACTAAAAGTAGTAAAAGCTTTTCAACAAACACAAACGAAAATAGGACTTCCGTAATGAGTTTAGGTATTAATTAAACTTATAACCTGGATAAATCAACGTTTCCGTCGACTAGTCAACTCAATTAAAGTTGCATAGTCCGATGAAAACATCAAATTTTCAAAACCAAAACACTTATCTAGATTTGATTCTACATATTCAACTTAGACACTGGTGCACTTATTAAGCATTTGTTGCTGCATAGAAGGGCATAATAAGTCAATTATTAGAACTCATTTATGGTGTCAGAGTTTTGGTGTGCTTGCCCAAATTATTTTGGCATGTTTTGACGTCAAATATCTCCAAACTTAGTCATTTAAAATTAAGGTTACTTCAACATAAAGTAAAGTAGATTATAATGATTAGTATAATATAATTATCTCAGAAAATAGCAAAAACTCAAAAGCATCGGACTATGCAACTTTAATCATGGCAGTTTGTTACTGAACCAGTAGACGGCATGATTCTGACAGAACTGATGTCACAAGACATTGCCGTTGGATAGCTTGACATTCGTGACGCATTTCGGCTTTTAAAATGGCACCAACATTGCTGACATCATCAATACGTGTACATCTTATCAAATACAATCATGAGCGTATTTCAGCTTTCAAATTTGCTGACATCATCACTATGCTTATAAAAGAGAAGACCACACATTAGCTCGGAACTATCACTATATCAGCTCCGACATCACAACATTTATCAAATAGAATCAGGAGCGTATTTCAGCTTTCAAATTTGCTGACATCACTATCCTTATAAAATAGAAGACCACACATTAGCTAAGAACTATCACTGTATCAGCTCCGATATCACAACATTTATCAAATACAATCAGGACCGTATTTCAGCTTTCAAATTTGCTGACATCATCTCTCTCTATCTGACTCATGCTGTCGGTCGCGATGCGACAAAGATTGCTTTCATTACATTTCATGAAAGCTGCCTGCAAAAGTACTCTCTCGGGGAGCAAATAGAGGTTTCACACCGGCAAGAACATGTCAAGACAGGCGCAAAACTATTTGTCCCTGACATCATCACAATGCTTATAAAAGTGAAGACCACACATTAGCTAATAACTATCAGCTCCAACATCACAACATCTATCAAATACAACACCACACACTTGCTAAGAACTACAACCCCATTCTGCTAATACTCCCTTATATGTCTGGCGCCGATACAGAATGCCTTAAATGATAGATGATCACACAGACCCACCCACATGCATCGCTGCGTGTGATCTTCAAGATTTGATTCCATGCTGCTAGATGCCAGCACCCAGCTTGACGGGTGCCCGCGAATTTGCTTGTTGTTTTACGTCCTAGCAACATCTAAGGTCATATCAGGAGGGGTACCAACTTGTGACAGTGCGCACTCATGGTGACTTTATACTGCTGCCCCACTGGGAGACCAGGCCGCCGGCACTACGACCCGATATCCCACACAGTCACATTATCTGGATACTGTGCAAAACCAGTCCTTGTCCTATTCTATTAATGCCGTCCCCCGTCCTGATATGACCTTAGATGTTGCTAGGACGTAAAACAACAAACAACAAACAACAAACAAACAAACATTAATGCCGAGCGCCAAGCTAGGTAGCAGCAAGAATCAATTTGATAAGTCATTGGTTTGACTCAGCAAGGATTCGAACTACCGACCTTCCGCACGGGAAGCCTGCGCTCTACCGATTACCGACCTTCCGCACGGGAAGCCTGCGCTCTACCGATTTGGCCACCAGGTCCGGTCGGGGCCAGTGAAAGAAAACAGGCGGCATCAACAACTGGAACAGACCGACGTACACACCGATTCCAGCACAACGACGCACCCTCCCCCCTCATTCACCCCCCTCCCCACCCACCATTCACCCGCCCCCCTTACCTCAGCACCACGGCAGGGCCCACCAGCTCCACTCCACACCTCTGACACACGCACCTCCTCTCTCTACCTCACTGCTACCCGTCACCACCAATCAACCAATTTTCATTATAATTGGCAGCGACAAAAAGGAAACCTAATCACTCCCCGTTCTATTTAGCTTATTAACCTCGCTTACCTTACTAACACAATTACCACATTGCACACGGTTTCTGAACACCAGTCGCTGCTGTTGCTGTAAGTAGACTGCAGACATGTCCTTTGGATGTTTTTTAGGGTCAATATTAAAAAATATTCTGAATAATTTTGTGTTAGCGCAACGGCACTGCTATACACAGCTATACGTAATCGAAGTTATCAACACTTTTTTTGTAACATAATAAAATGCGTTGGAGTGACAAATGAATTATTATTAAGTGAAGTATACAAGAGTTACTGGAGTAATTGAACTGAATAGGGGTGGATGTGTGTGTGTGGGGGGGGGGGGAGGTTAGTGGGCAACAGAAAAGTAGGAGAGGGGAAGGAGGGAGGGAAGGGTGGGAGGGAGGAAAGTGGGGTTGGAAATGGGAGAGCTGTTTGTTTGTTTGTTTGTTTGTTGTTGTTTTACGTCCTAGCAACATCTAAGGTCATATCAGGACGGCGGAAATGGGAGAGCGGTGAGGAATGAGGGGCGGGGGAAAGTGGGATGCCTATAGAGAAGGGGGTGTGATGGGGATGGGGATGGGGATGGGGATGGGGATGAGGATGAGGATGGGGATGAGGATGAGGATGAGGATGGGTGGAAATGGGAACGGCAAGGGATAGGAGGGGTGGGGGGGGGGGGGCTGAGGTTCTGATGAGGAATACTGGAACTACATTACGGTTGGTGAACCCATAATATAAGTGTTAATCTTGGAATTCTGTGGTGCTGTCCTAGTATAAAACAACCACAGATGATTTATGCCAGACTAGTAAACAAGGGATACATACCTTGAGGTATAATAATAGTCAATAATAATAGGAGTTTTAATGGAGAATACATGCTTACAATCATAATAAACAGATGATTAAGGGGTTCTTCAGTTTTCTCCTACGATAAGCTGCCGGGCTTTTAAAAGAGGAACGGCTCAGACGGGAGTGCTTGCAGAATGGCTGGGTGTCTGTATTTATTGCAACATAGACATGGAACTGCATGTGTAGTGTTGGATAAACAATATTGCTAATTAGAGAAGGAACAATCAAAGCCATACACCTGAACATAATAGTGGGGCCCAACTTTGCGCTACATGTCATACAGTGGCACCCTGCATTACTGATACGCCTTGTTAAGTGTGTCCAGCTATTGACTGGTTGGTTGGTTGTTGGAGTTTTATGTCCTGGAAACATCTACGGTCATATCAGGATGGGTACTGACTTGTGGCAGTTCACACTCATGGCAACTTTATAGTGCTGCCCCACTCGGAGACCAGGCTGCTAGCACCATGACCTGATTATCCCACTCAGTCACATTATATTGACACTGAGCCAACCAGTCCTTGCCCTATCCGTATAATGCCGAGCGCCAGGCTAGGTAGCTATTGACTGACAATAGCCCTGGTTGCTGTGGTGAGGCTAACCATCCTGTATGGCGCAAGCCACAAATGTACTTAACAACGTCTTTCCACTGTTAGGGTTACAGCACACACATCGCAGATGTATATCAAACTAGAGAAGGCTACATAGTCGCCAGGTCTAGGTTGTTATCAATCCGCGATAGGTTCAACCCTGCAGCCTTAATGGTGGAAAGACAGTGTTAATTAATTATTTATTTATTTATTTATTACATCACCCTAATATCATGTGTATTACTATTATTTTAAAGTACCAAAACTAGTGTAAGAATTTATTTGTATGTGCTCGATATTCTATTTCTGGTCAACACTGTTTTACCTTTCCCCAAGCAGACACCTTATGAAATCCCGTATTTGCGGGTCCACCCCCCCCCCCCCCCCGCTTTATATGCGGGCGTTTGAATGCTATTGATGGCCGATCCAGTTAGGTGGTACGCGAGGGCTATGGTTATCTCGTTATGTTCTCTCTTTTAGTAGCTGTACTGCTCAACCAGGCTATACTGCCCTGATATCCTATATACTGCGTACGGTTCATAGCTCGCCGTCTTGGTATCTTATTTAGATGCATTATATATCAGAGCTTACCCCATATTAGAGACAGACACACGACACAGCATGCTATCCGAGTTCAGCACCAGCAGAAGAGTAGATAGCTGATGATCTGGCTGCTTAGTTTTATTCAGTATATATGAGCCTGTCTCAAAAGGTGATAACTCTTTTTTTCTTTGTCCATTGTAACAATTGACACAAAACAGCACAGAAACGGTTACACTGAAAACACTACGACATTTGCTTCAAATCAATATGTATTCTATTGGGATTATGAAATGCCATGTAAAAAACAAATCAGTTTATCCTGAGCAAATGCATAAGCAGATAGTATGTTGATTGTTACAATGCACAAAGTTTTGTCCCATATTGCTTATCACCTTTTGAGACAGTCTCATATATGTTTTCAGATACATGCAACAGTGGATGTTATAGACCTTCTTATTGGCTATTACACTCATGCACACCAGTCACTCCTAGCCCGCATGATCACCCCCTAATGGTGCTGTCACACTACGACGTAATGGCCAACGTGAGTCCGACGTGAGGGACTTTCGAAAAACCAGACGTGATATGCAAATACGGGGCCAAGTTGGACGACACCGCGGCGTGGTCGACGTGGCTGTAACGACGGTCAAACGTGGTTGGAACGAGAGAGGACGTAGAAGATATTAATTGGGCGATCTGTGTGTGTGTCTGTGTGTGTATCTGTCTGTGTGTGTATGTGTGTCTGTCTGTGTGTGTATATGTCTGTCTGTGTGTGTGTGTGTCGGTGTGTCTGTTTCGGTGTGTGTGTGTCCGTGTGTGTGTCTGTGTGTGTGTCTGTGTGTGTGTCTGTGTCATAACCATATCGTGGGTTGTTTGGTTGTCGGAGTTTTACGTCCTGGCAACATCTCAGGTCGGGCACTGACTTGTGACAGTGCACACTCAGGGCGACTTTATAGTGCTGCACACTGGGAAATTAGGCCACCAGCACCATGACCCAGTCACATTATCTGGACACTGAGCTAACCAGTCCTTGCCATATCCTATTAATGCCGAGCGCCAGGCTCGGGGCGACAAGTATACATTTTTCCAAGTCATACACAATATCGTCAACACTTATATACCACCTGTACACAAACCGAGCAAACGGGTTCCAAATACCGCATAATGCAGGGTTATTGTCTTATTTTCCTCTTTGAAAGAAACATCAAAATTAAATCAATTCCAGGAAACCCACTGATAAAATGCAAAAACCAACGTGATTTATGGTGAATTACTAGGTTTACAGAAAGTATTTACCACCCATCATCCACACAAAAAATGGAGACCACAGGTAGCCACCTCGGCAGAATGCAATTAATTCCAATACATTTCTAATGATCCTTGATTAATTATTACTATGACTTCCGCTTCCAATTAAAACCTTGTTGCTCGATTCGCGATTTAAATAACAGGGATTAACCTCGGTATGTTTTTATAAGCGTTGCACAGATAGCCTTGGGTTCAGACTGTGTAATTACATTTGTTAACGCAGAGCCACGGAAAGTCGACATAATACCGGCTTAAACCATCTGAAGCATCGCACCATGCAACGCGTACTCTCAGATTATTTAGTTGACAGGAACTTGGCAGTGGGATTCTCAATGTCCGGTGAGTGGGCTGCAAACTCACACCTGACCGGGAGAACGGATGGCCAAATGAGTTGAGCATCCGTCTCCCGTTTTGGTAGATTGTGGGATTCGAACCCCGGGTCCGAACCATGTTTGAGTCTAACTAATGACGTAACAAATTAATATGCGTCGCTTCCTAGCCAGGTGATCGGCATTATTAGGATAGGGCAATGACTGGTTGGCTCAGTGTCAGTATAATGTCATGGTGCTGGCAGCTTGGTCTCCCAGTGAGGCAGCACTATAATGTCGCCATAAGTGCCCACTGTCACAAGTCGGTACCCATCCTGACATGCCCTTACATGTTGCCAGGATGTTAAACTCCCAATAACCAACCAACTTCAACACAGCATTAGCCAGAACCCAACCATTGTCACATTGAAACCCAGACCAGCCCAGCTAAAGCAAAGCATGGTTTGGTCAACACTGAAACAAGTTCTATTAATGGAGGTTTGTTTGTTTGTTTGTTGTTGTTTTACGTCCTAGCAACATCTAAGGTCATATCAGATTTAATGGAGGAGTAGGGCCATACTACTCACTACCTTCTCCCCGGGCTTCAGCGCGTCAAACTTTAGTGCGATTCAATCCTTTGTAGAATGACAATTTTGAAGAATAAATCAAATGGGGGTGGGGGTGGGGGGGGGGGGGGGGAATCACCTCGCACCAAATTCCATGGGCGCTCCACCAGGAAAAGTGTGCTGTCGGAAAGAATAGTGTAGTAGGCTGCACTGACCTCTCAGGCAAGTAACCACATAGTCAGGTAGGCATGGGTAGTGTGTTGATATCAGGGAGCCTAGGTGGTGTAATGGTTAGCACACTGGCCCGGAATGCAAAGAGATGTGGGTTCGAGTCCCGCTCTAGGCGCAATATTTCCCATTTTCATCACCCCCATGACACTGGTTGCCGTGACCACGATCCTGTACAAGCTACGCGCTGTATGGTTGTTGAACCTACCCTGTGTATGTATGCGTAAGTGCATTGCCTGTATATATGTAATTGTAAGCATTAAATGACCATTTAAAAGACTTACAATTCCAGGGGGACGAGTGTAGTAGGCTGCACTGACCTCTCAGGCAAGTAACCACATAGTCAGGTAGGCATGGGTAGTGTGTTGATATCAGGGAGCCTAGGTGGTGTAATGGTTAGCACACTGGCCTAGAATGCAAAGAGATGTGGGTTCGAATCCCACTCTAGGCGCAATATTTCCCATTTTCATCACCCCCATGACAATAGTATCAGTTTGACAGATACATCTTTGGATGGATATGCTGAAACAATTTTAGAAATAAGAAACACCATTAAATAAAGCTTTCGTCTAACCAAATAATACCATAAAATAGTAAAAAATTACCACTACCCCAAATTTAACCCACAATAGCCGGTGTTTACTTTTTGTGCTGGTGCTCGTGTTGGGGGCTTTAAACAAACAAACAAATCCAATATTTCATAAACCAAATATGTACATATTTTTTTATAACGTCCGCTTACTTCAAATTTGGACAAAATGCGCCTGAAATGAAAAAAAGAGTATAGTCTTAGGAAAGTTGGCCTAAAGATTTGTTAATTTGCTCATCCATATGGCTTCCTCGCTTCCGTTTGAGCAACTAAAGGTCGCCGGATCTAGCAGACAATTCGACAAGCTGCTATGTTCGACTTAGGACCGGACAAGTTTCGTTATCGGCCGAGAATCAAATTATCAGATTTAAGTATGATGAAAAACCCACTAGCCCCCCCCCCCCCACACACACACACAACCCATTGTTGGTATTGATATCACAGCTGCTAACATTTTAAACAAAAATATAATATCTTAATTGAATCTGGAAAGGAATTCCTGAAGCACAGGCAAGCTCTATCCGAATGTTGCATAAAGTAAAGAAAACTGCCTACATATAGGAAAACGAATTTCGTTGTTTAATTTAAAGAAAAACTAATGCAAGTGATTTATTAATTTTATCACTGAACGAAAGATCGACATACTGACAAAATCTAAAGTCACATCAGGTCTCTGATACACAATCCAATGTACCTGGAAATGACTCTAGAATTAGCCAGCTATTTATCTTTATATTAGCGACGTATGTTTATGAACATTCAATACATACAAATAGCTAGGTGATAAGGCATACTATCTTTGGCTAATGGCTATAAATCCTGATTGTACACAATTTAACTCCAAATAGCCCAAACCTTTTAAATTTACATAGTCCGATGAAGGTGTCAAATTTTCAAAATCAAAACACTTATCTAGATGTGATTTAATATATCCAATTTAGATACTTGTGCACTTATTAAGCAATTGTTGCTCCATATAACTTAGAAGTGGACACTAAGTTACAACTAAGGCAATTTAATAGAACCCGTTACTGCTTGAGCCTATGGTGTCGGAATTTTGACGTGCTTGCCAAAAATAATTTGGAATGTTTTCACTTCAAATATCTCCAAAGTTAGGACATAAAATAAAAGTTACTTCAAACTAAAACAAGGGAAGATTATAACGATCAGTCTAATTTATTTATCCTAGAAAATGGCAAAAACTCAAAAGCATCGGAGTGTGCAACTTTAACCTACTGACTCATAGGTCACTCACTACAGCAACTGTCCACTCAGAGTGTGTAAAGAGCCACCATTTGATCAGAAACCACACGGTGCCACACAGTAAGTGTCCTGATTGGTGGGCACAATGGACGGTCATAAATAACACTGGACCTCACCTCCTTATAAGGATGTGGGAAGAGCCAATGTATAAATTGGCAAGCGACAGCTTTGCCCGACTGCTAATGGCCGGTACACACCTACCGTTTACGATTCGCGCACTAAAACTCCCGATCCGCTTAAAACTGAAAACGGGCCGATTCGTTTTTGGAATCGCGAATCGTAATCGTAATGCTAGCGCACACCTACCGTTTTAGCCCTAAAAAGTCGCGAATCGTAATCGGTAGGTGTGCTCGGGGAGTGCACACCTCACGACTTTTGGGCAGTTTTAGATCGTATACGCTAGGTGGGTGCGGAAAAACGATCGTAAACGGTAGGTGTGTACCGGCCATTAGAGTCTGACCTTCAAGGCATTCTTGTATTTCATTACCACTGAGAGCATTGCGATACAGACTCCTCCACTTCCCCTTCCGAAGGTTGTGGGAGAGGTCCCCGGGCTAAGTCAAAGTGAAAATCACAAAGAACGTACGCATATTGCTACCTCGCCTAGTAGTATATGAAAGGACTCAGGATCAAGATGACAATGATGATAATGATAATGATAATAATGATTTGTTGGTTGTTTTTTGGAGTTTTACGTCCTGGCAACATCTAAGGGCATATCAAGACGGGTACCAGTTGTGACAGTGCACACTAATCACAACTTTATAGTGCTGCCCCACTGGGAGACCATGCCACTAGCCCCATGACCTGATGTCCCACTCAGTCATATTATCTGACACTGAGCCAACGTGTCCTTGCCCTATCCTAATAATGCCGGGTGCCTGGTTAGGAAGTGACAAGTAGCAATTTTTAAGTCATTTGTTTGACTAGACCAGTGTTCGAACGATATGACGATGATGATAATAACCACAATGATAATAATAATAATATTAATAATAATAATAATTTAATAAAGCACCCTGACTAGCAGGAACCATCATAATCCGCTACACAGTAGTAAAACCATGATCTGACATATTTATAATTTGGTTACAAATAGCTGGAAAAAACAAACATTTAATTTACCATAAAAAGCTATATTAAACGGGCGAGTTTTGAGGACATTAAAATTCATCAAGAGATGCTACTTTTCTGACATGACTGAGTGGAATATCATATACAGTTGACCAGCACAGTATATATACGTGAGGCAGCAATAAAAAGCAAGACAGACCCACCAGTCGCTTCACACATAAAACCCCACTCACTCACTTTAATGGGTTAGAACCAAATTAATCATTGAATCTAATGAACTCTCTGGTGCAAGGTAAACACACTAGATGGCGCTTGTGTTGTCCTTTCAAAGTGACTTAAAGTGTAATGTCCCACTGTGTTTATTGCAGGCAGGCAATCGGGCTCTTAGTCCTACTGCCTACTGTGTCCTCCTCCCAATAGGTGCTATGCACCGGGTGGGCCCAGCGTCTCACCCACCCTAGACCCACCCTACACCCACACCCACACCCACCCACACACTCCGGGCGCGGTGGCATAATCCCTAGAGTGCAGGCCTCGCGTGTGTGAGATTGGGAGTTCGGTTCCCGGTCGAGTCAAACCAATGACTTATAAAATTGATACTCGTTGCTTCCTAGCCTGTCACTCGGCATTAATAGGTTAGGACAAGGACTGGTTAGCTCATTGTCAGGATAATGTGACTGTGTCGGGTATCAGGTCATGGTGCCAGCGGCTTGATTTCCCAGTGGGCAGCACTATAAAGTCGCCATGAGTGCGCACTGTCACAAGTTGGTACCTGTCCTGACCTCAGCTGTTGCAAGGACGTAAAACTCCAACAACCAACCAACCACCTCCACCCCACCCCACCCAGCAGGCCCTCCAGAGTTAATCACCGGCTGCTGTGGGCTTGTCGCACAAACTACTCCCCTAGACGGGATGGCCGAATGAGTTACAGCATCCGTCTCCCGTGTTGGTAGACCATGGGATATTGGGTTCGATCCCTGGTCGAGTCAAACCAATGACTTAAAAATTGATACTTGTCGCTTCCTAGCCAGGCGCTTGGCATTATTAGGATAGGGTAAGGACTGGTTCGCTCAGTGTCAGGATAATTTGACTGAGTGGGATATCAGGTCATGGTGCTGGTGGCAGGGTGGGGCAACACTATAAAGTCACCATGACTGCGCACTGTCACAAGTCGGTACCCGTCCTGATATGACCTTAGATGTTGCTAGGGCATAAAAAAACAAACAAACAAACCTCTTGGGATTTCACCTCACCTCACAGCTCGCACAGCTCAAGCTGATTATGAATATGATCCATTAAATTGACCTAGAAATCGATGTAGTGATATAATACTTAATAGACAAATAAAGGTATTTAATGACACAGTACTGTGTCAATAGATAAAAGAAGCATTGAGTTACACAGTACTGTGTTAATAGATAAATAAAGTGTGCAAAGACACGTCCTCAGTTAATAGACACATGCAGTATTCAGTTACACATTACTGTGTTAATAGTAGGTACTCCAAAGTGGGTGGATACGCTGTCCGCATCGCGAAATCTGACATAATTTAATCATTCTAAAACCACTTCATTCTCCACTAATTCTGCTTTGTTTGAAATAAGAATTATATGAAGTGAATGCCTGTTCTTTTGTCGTTTAGGGTGTTCGATTTATAATTAACATGATGAAATAAATTACAATCAATGGAAACTAGTTTGGGTGTACCATCAGCAGCTCTGTGCATGTTTGCCATAGTCTGTTTGCATCCAGTCTTAGCCACTCCCTTCCCTAACATTGTTACCTTGCTGAGTATGGTCACCTGAGCTAAAAATAATCACCACTGAAAGATGGAGAAGAAACTGCGCTTCATTAGCATATCAATCATGGCTGTCTTTGAGCAGGAAATTTGATTGAACAGAAAGAGTGAAAACACTCAGATGCTCATTCTTCTTGAAAATTAATTAGGATCGTCATGAAACTTATATTGTCAGAACGCTCAAGTCTTCCTCTACCTAAGCAGAACAATATTCGGTTGAGATTTATATCATACTCGGCAAGGTTGGTCTGAGAAATGACTATGTCTTCCTGTCTCCTGCACCAGAGTGATGAACATGGTGTTGATTGAAGCTTCTGTTTCGGCAGAAAAAGCTTGATGTGGCACCCATCAAGGATGACTTTAGAGAATGGAAGGTGCCAGACATTGAAAACATTTCTGAAGGCTATTATCGCTTGAGGGAATCTGTTTAATCATTTTAATAAAGTTAATGTCTTTGCGACCTAGACTTGTAGTCAGCTAGCAATGCCTATAAAAGTGAACTTTCAGTTTTTGCCTCATATTAATTCAGTTACACAGTACTGTGTTAATAGATACATAAAGTAGTTATTGACACGATACTGTGTCAATAAGACAATGAAGCAATGCTACTGGTAATATTAACATCGGAAACGAGGCTCCATGTTTGATTTGATAGCTAAACACAGAATTGCATCAGCCCATATATCTAGACATTTCCTAAAATATCATATACCATATATGTCCCAATAGAAGCATGCTACCCAATAGAAACACACACCCCCATTTCAAGATTGAAAGCACACACAAATTTATGATCATATTCAGACTGAATGCACATAAAATAAGACAATCCCACTTTATTTCAGAGGCACGACAAAAACAAATCCATGAAATTCTTTAACTTTAAATAGACACGCATCCATGTGTCTGCACTCATGCAGTACACATCTATTGGGACATATACGGTATGTAAAATGAAAATTAAATTACATGGGTGTCTCAGCGGGTTGTTTGGTGTTGGTTAGAGAGCAGCATAATAATTCATTAAATTATACGACATACTATATGTTTGGATCATGTGATCTTAAAGAAGGAATGTGACTGGCTAAGGAAGATTGGCTATGAAGGTAAAAGATACACAGAATACCCTGAAGCCTTCTTGCTCAGGGCTAGGCTTTGATGGTTGTTGGTCAATTGTAGCTTCCCACAGCATACAGTACCTGCAGACACTTTAATACCCCTGTCACACTACGACGTAACGAGCCAACGTGAGCCTAACGTGATAATTTTTCGTCATTACGTTGCCGTACGTTGGGTCACGTTATGATGACGTCATAATGACGTTAGAGTGACGTCGAGCTACGTCATGTTACGTCGTGTTACGTCGGCGCGCGTCGAGGTTTTGAACCTGTTCAAAACTTTCGACGTATCTCAACGTGAAGCCGTTACGTTGGGATGACGTGACAATGACGTTAGGTTGACGTTCCGCGATCGTTATAGCAGCGTAAATGACGTTAGAGTCACGTTATGTCACGTCAGACCGACGGCCCGGGTGGGAGCAACGTGTGGGCAGCGTTTTGCACGTTACGGTCACGTTACGGTCACGTTACGGTCACGTTACGGTCACGTTACGGTCACGTTACGGCCACGTCACGTTACGGTCACGTTACGGTCACGTTACGGTCACGTTACGGTCACGGTTACGGTCACGTTACGGTCACGTTACGGTCACGTTACGGTCACGTTACGGTGGCGTTACGGTCACGTTACGTCCACGTCGCACCCGTTACGGCGACGTTACGCTCACGTTACACTAACGCCCGGTCACGTCGCCAATTACCCCTCCCCCTTAACGTTGTCACGTTACAGCTAAGGTCACGACGTACACCAACGTTACTTTCACGTTACGCTCACGTCCACAATATGCATATTACGCCCATAACGTCAACGTAATATAATTATTTTCACGTTCTGGCTACGCTGACGTAGTCACGTCGTAGTGTGACAGGGCCATAAGCAAGTTTCTCAGATGAGTAAAGATAGTTGGTTTATGGGAACTACATGACCAGGAAATTGTACATACTGACGTCGTAATACACCCGTGTATCAGCAGTAAGGTGAGCATGCCTGCAGTATTGGGTGCATATAGCCTTCTTAAAGCTGCATTGTCCGATAAAAACATAAAATTTTCAAAACCCAAACAGTGATCTAGATTTGAGTATACATATGTAACTTAGATACTAGTGCACGTATCAAGCATTTGTCGCCACATAGAACGGAACACCAAACCAATTTAACGGAACATGTTACTGCAGAAGCATATGATGTCAGACTTTGGGCATGCTTACTTAAATTAATTGTGTCTGTTTGCACTTCAAATATCTCAAAAGTTAACCATTTAAGATCAAAGTTAATTCAATGTAAGGTAGATTATAACGACCAACCTAATATAATTATCTAAGATAATGACAAACTCACAATAATCAGACTACAATAATCAGACTATACAACTTTGTCAGACTTTGCTTCCACTCTCGATACCGAGCTCGCCGCCATTCACTTGGCCCTCGAAGACCTCCACAACTCAAGTGCCATCATCATTACCGACTCTCTGAATGCTATCAAAGAGATCGCCCGCCCAAATGCCCGACACTCCCTTGCCGACGCAATCCAGATTAAAATCTTGACCAGACATCAGGCACACCTCAATACAGTCCTGCTATGGGTCCCCTCGCATATAGGACTGTATGGTAATGACCAGGCCGACTGTGCCGCTCTAGCCGGTGCCAACCGAGCAGACGTAGAGACAGCCATCCTTCCATCCATCACCAAACTGGCCGCCGCCGCTTCTCGAGCCACCACCAAACTCTGGGAACGAGCCACACAGAAGGAACAAGTACGGAACCCTTATTCAATAAGCTGGCTCTGGTACACCCTGGTCAGAACGAACATCCCCCATCCAGTCGGCCTTCCTGCTTCTACACAAGTCGCCATCAACCGCTTCAGGACTGGCTACCGCCGTTGGATTGATGTCCCCAACCTCCAGCGCTGTCCCTGCGGAACTAATATCTTTAATGTGGCCCACATACTCGCCTCATGTGGCGCCGTCGACAGATCTGCCATCAGCGACTTCATGGAGGATGCTGACCGCCAACTCAGCGACAATAGGGCCGCTCTGGCTATCCTCTCCAGGATTTCCAAGTCATCCTGGAATGCACTTGCTCGCTTCTACCGCCAGAACGCAGACATCATCAACACTGTCGGTCGCCCAGTTCATGACATCGGGGACTAGCAGGCCCCACCTCATCGCCATAGCTACTTGGTGCCACTACTAACTAACCACTAATTTTCACTAACAACTGACAGGTAACCCCACCCACTGCCTAACTAATCCCATCCTCACTTCACTTCTTCCTCTGGCCTTGGCTGGACTTACTGTGCATACAGGTGAATCTGGAGGACTGAAGTTTGGATCCTGGTCGAGTCAAACCAATGACTTATAAAATGGGTACCTGTTGCTGCTCGGCGCTTGGCGTTATGAAATCAGGACAGGGACTGGGCGCACAGTGTCAGGATAATGTGACTGTGTGGGACATCGGGTCATGGCGCCGGCGGCCTGATTTCCCAGTGGGGCAGCACTATAAAGTCGCCATGAGTGCACGCTGTTACAAGTCGGTGCACATCCTGGTATGGCCTAGGGTCTTACTGGGGTGCAAAACTACACCAACCACCCAGCCTCCCCCGGCCCTCTCAGAGGACTGTGGTTGGACTCTTAGGCTGCCTTTTTCCTTCCTCCCCCCTCCCCCTCAATTCCTCTGATCACTACACACCGGAAGCCAACTCCCGACCACATGGGACTGATTTCAGTGGTGCCCATTCAGTGCTGCAGATGTGCAGCCTTCAGCGCACCAATGCGACTGAAAACTCCCCAAAACAACATATACAACTTTAAACCAATTGTGATTAGAAAACAATTAAATTCGCTCATAAAAAGAATAATAACAAAATAAGTTCAATTTTAAACAAGGCAACAGACTTTATATAGGCCATTCCTGAAGTATGTCATGGCAAGTACTGGCAGACTTCAATTACACTCTCTAAGTGTACAGTCTGCATGTTGTGTTGCTATGGTCGTGGGGAGAGTTTCTGCAAATGGGATACATTGCGCCAAGAGCTGGTTTTCGAACCCATACTTCTTGCCATTCTGGGGCTAGTGACCTAACCATTAGCCTATCTAGACTCCCTGGTGCAATCACCTTATTAATGCCTGTCGGTCTATGTGGGTCCTTGCCTGAAAGGTCAGTGCATACTATGACACTAGCCATGAATTGGGGAGGGGGCAGTTCAGTATAGTTCAATGTCAGCATAATCTTGCTGTATGGTATACGATGTAGTACAAGCGGTATGAGGGTTCAAGCCATGTAGAAGTACACACCACAATCAATCAAGCAATCAATCAATCAATCAATCAATCAAGCAAGCAAGCAAGCAAGCAAGCAAGCAAGCAAGCAAGCAAGCAAGCAAGCAAGCAAGCAAGCAAGCAAGCAAGCAAGCAAGCAACCTAGTCTCCAGAAAACAGATATGCACACTAGGTTAGTGGTAGTGTGGTAACAATAAGATGATTATTAAGACCTTGGAGGGATTGAAATAAAATTTGATAATGTGGCTCCTTCCTATGATCACGGTCTATTAAAGTAGTATTACACACTCTTCAGAGGTTGAAACGTTTGCAAACGCACGCTCAATTGTGTACATTCACGCATAAGTGCATACACTCACAAGTGCGTACACGCGCATGTGCTTGCACGCACGCACGCACGCACACATATCATACACAGAAGCATATAGAAACAAACACATATCCATACATAATCGACGATCTTTTAGAAGTGCTCTCGCGATTCCCAACCATGGGGTGTCGTGATGTTTTGGATACAGGTGCCTGGCAACTACCACAATTCCTTTCTTTTTCATTTTTATTCTAGAATAACTGAATGTGTCATTTGAATAACCATTAAAATAATTATCATACAGCTTTATGTACAAACGCGATGAGAGGAGTTGGTCAGAGCAATACTTTTGTAAACCGTCAACACATTACCATTACCATTTCATTAAAAAAAATATCCACGAATAAGAATTAAAGTTCCCGGTCCTCAAAACAAACCAAAAAAAGCAGGGGGGGATCCTACCTGTAAATACCGCTGGTAATGGGCATGGGATCAGAGACCGTTGAATGCACGCAAGATCCTCTGCTAGCGAGACTGACATTATGGATGGGGGTCAAAACCAGCACTGCCCCCCCCCCCCCACAACAACCCAACCCCCCCCCCCCCGGATACCTAATACCGAATACCTGCAACTTGGCTGCAGGTTTCAAACTTTGCTCACTAACAAGGCCCTCCTTTTGACCATACCAGAGTTACTCTGACGGGTGCTGCGGCGGAGTCTCCGGTAGTAGGCCAGGGCCCTCCTTTCGACTCGACCAGAGTTACACTGACGGGTGCTGCGGCGGAGTCTCGGGTAGTAAGTAGGCCAGTGCCCTCTTTTCGACTCGACCAGAATTACACTGACGGGTGATGCAACAGAGTCTCAGGTAGTCGGTGATTTGTTGTGTAGCACGGGCCCATCCGCCCCTCTGGATCAGGTCAGGAATCGAGGAAATTTGATGCCTGGACCGATCCTGCCCTAGTGGCGGTCAAGAATCACGAGGTCAGGTGAAAATAGTTTAAACTTGCCCAGTAAGCAAGTGCGCAGGCACCGCCCACAAACAACTCACGCAATGTGCGCACGCACACCTTCCGGGTGTGCAAACATTTGCGCTCCCAATCCCAATATCTAGTCAAATGTATTTATTGTAGGAATTCTGTTGTTTTTGTTTTGTTTAAATCAACAACAAATTCAACGGTGTATCATACCAGGAATTACCTTTTTCATTATTATTAGTAGTAGTAGTAGCAGTAGTAATAGCAATACAGTAAAACCTCTACCGACCATGGGACCGACTTTAAATGGTCTATTTACGGAGGTGGTCGGTTTAGAGTTTTTTTTATATCGCTACAATGGTATTTATTGTATGGGCGATCGTTTGGGACCCAAATAAATCGATCGAAACAGGGGAGTGGTCTGCGGATGTTATTATTATCATAGTTATTGTTATTATCATTATTATTTAGGAATCGTGAAGCTTTAACTATTCGATATGACAGTGTTCGCATAGCGGAATACAAGGTTGGTTGTTGGTAACATCTAATGTAGCAGTCACACTACGACGACAAGGTAGGGACGACAGCCCGGCGGCTGGGATTTTGTGAAATCCCGACGACCTATGCAAATTCGGGCTAAGTTGGACGACAATCGGACGACATCCGGACGACATCGGGACAACAGACGGGACGACAGCGGGACGACAGTGTCTGTGTGTCTGTGTCTGAGTGTGTGTGACTCTGTGTCTCTGTGTGTGTCTCTATGTGTGTGTCTGTGTCTCTGTGTGTCTGTGTCTATGTGTGTCTATGTGTGTGTCTGTGTGTGTGTCTGTGTCTCTGTGTCTGTGTGTGTCTGTCTATGTCTGTGTGTGTGTGTCTGTGTCTCTGTGTGTGTGACTCTGTGTCTCTGTGTGTGTCTCTATGTGTGTCTGTGTCTCTGTGTCTCTGTGTGTGTCTGTGTCTATGTGTGTCCATGTGTGTGTCTGTGTGTGTCTGTGTGTGTGTCTGTGTTTGTGTGTGTCTGTGTCTATGTGTGTGTCTGTGTCTATGTGTGTCTATGTGTGTGTCTGTGTCTGTGTGTGTGTCTGTGTCTGTGTGTGTGTCTGTGTGTGTGTCTGTGTGTGTGTGTGTCTCTGTGTGTGTGTCTGTGTCTCTGTGTGTGCCTCACTCTCACTCTCAGTCTGACTCTGACTCTGACTCTCTCTGACTCTCACTCTGACTCTCACTCTCACTCTCTCTGACTCTCACTCTCACTCTCAGTCTGACTCTCACTCTCACTCTGAGGCTGAGACTGAGAGTCACAGTCAGACTGAGAGTCAGAGTCAGACTGAGAGTGAGAGAGATGAGAGTGAGAGACAGACTGAGAGTGAGAGTCAGACTCAGAGAGAGAGTCAGACTGAGAGTGAGAGAGAGTCAGACTGAGAGTGAGAGTCAGATGAGAGTGAGAGTGAGAGTCAGACTGAGAGTGAGAGAGTGAGAGACAGAGTAGAGAGAGTGAGAGTGAGACACACACATAGACACAGACACACACATAGACACAGCCACACACACATACACACACATACACACACACACACACACAGACACACACATATACACACACATAGACACACACATAGACACAGACACACACAGACACACACAGACACACACACATATACACACACATAGACACACACATAGACACAGACACACACAGACACACACAGACACATAGACACACATATACACAGACACACATAGACACAGACACACACATAGACACATAGACACACATATACACAGACACAGAGACACACAGAGACACATACATGGAGAGAGAAGCAACTACAGCTTAACGACAAGACGACAGTGCCGCGACAGTGCGACAGTGCCGCGACAGTGCCGCGACAGTGCCGCAACCTCGGCTGTCGTCGGCTGTCGTAGAAGTTTTTCAACATGTCCAAAATCCCCACGACAACCCGGCGACAGTCGAGAAAGAGTGGAGAAACTGGAGGTGTCGCGGAGGTGTCGCGGCAGCACCTGCGCGGCACCTGCGCGACACCTGCGCGACAATCAACGACAGCCGTAAGTGGGTGTCGCAGGGCTGTCGCCGCTGCTTGTCGTCGTAGTGTGACTGCTACATAAGGTCATATCAGGATGAGTACCGACTTGTGACTGCGCACTCATGGTGGCGTTATAGTGCTGACCCGCTGGAAAATCAGTCCACCAGCACCATAACCAGATATCCCACTCAGTCAAATTATTCTGACACTGAGCCAACCAGTCGAGTCAGAGCGCCAGGCGAAGAAGCGACAAGTATACATTTTTAAGTCATTGGTTTGACTCGACCAGGATTAGAACCCACGACCTCATGGGTTCGGATCTCACGATCTCCCAAAACAGGAGGACGCTCTACTCATTCGGCCACCCCATCTGGTCGTGCCCGTAGCTGAATACAATGAAATGCTGGGGGTGCTAACAAAAGGTTAGGCGTGTTCACACCCGCCACGCTTTTATACTTCCAGCCTCAGACAGGACTTCCTTTAACAGCAGGCCTGGAGGCGACCCACCTGTTTTCCCGCCTTGTCTGAGAGTGTAAAAGTGAGAGTGAGATTGGGAGTAAGAGAAAGGGTGATGGCGATGGCGAGGACGAGGGTGAGGACGAGGGTGAGGATGAGGGTGAGCATGAGGGGGAGGGAGGGGGGAGGGGGAGGGGGAAGGGGAAGGGGAAGGGAAAGGGAAAGGGAAAGGGAAGGGAAGGATGAAGGTGAGGGGGGGGGGGGGAGGGGGGGAGGGAGGGAGGGAGGGAGGGAGGGAGGGGGAGGAGGGAGAGAGGTGGAGGATGGAGGGAAGAGGGATGCAGGAAGAGGGAGGGAGGGAGGGGGGATGAAGGGGATGGGGAGGGGAGGGAGATGGGAGGGAGGAGAGGGAGGGATGGAGGAGAGGGAGGGATGGAGGAGAGGAGGGAGGGAGGAGAGGGAGGGATGGAGGAGAGGATGGAGGAGAGGAGGGAGGGAGGGAGAGAGGAGAGGGAGGGAGGAGAGGGGGGAGGAGCGGAGGGGAGGAGTGGAGGAGGAGGAGAGGAGAAGAGGGAGAGGTGAGAAGGAACATGGAGAGATGGGGAGACGTGAGAAGAAAGAGGGAGAGATGGGGAGAGGAGAGAGGGAAGAGGGAGAGAGGGAAGAGGGGGAGAGGAGAGAGGGAGAGGGAGAGAGGGGAGAGGTGAGAAGAAAGCGGGAGAGATAGGGAGACGTGAAAGGAGAGAGGGAGAGATGGGGAGAGGAGGGGAGGAGGAGCGAAGTGCGAGTGGACAGGGGGAGGGGAGGGGGAAAGGGAATGAGGGAAAGGGGTGAAACGGAATGAGGGGAACCGGGAGGGGAGAAAGGGAGGAGGAGGGAGAGGAAAAACAAGGGTGAGGGAGGGAGGGGAGGGAGGGAGGGAGGGGATGGAGGGAGGGGATGGAGGCAGGGGAGGGGAGGGGAGGGAGGGGGGGAGGGGAGGGAGGGAGGGAGGGAGGGAGGGAGGGTGAGGGAGGGAGGGAGGGAAGGAGGGAGGGGGGGGGAGGGGGAGGGAGGGAGGGAGGGAGGGAGGGAGGGAGGGAGGGAGGGAGGGAGGGAGGGAGGGAGGCAGGCAGGGAGGAAGCAATGAGGGAGAGAGGGAAGGAGGCAGGGAGAGAGGGAAGGAGGCAGGGAAAGGGAAGAAGGCAGGGAGAGAGGGGAGGAGGCGGGGAGAAAGGGAGGGAAGGAAGGAAGGAAGGAAGGAAGGAAGGAAGGAAGGAAGGAAGGAAGGAACGAAGGAAGGAACGAAGGAACGAAGGAGGGGAGGGAGGGGGGGGGGGAGGATGGAAGGAGGGAGGGTGCAGGGCAAGGGCTTCTTACACGACAGGAGTATCTGCTCCGCGATTATTCAGTCGCGCGCACCCGCGCATGCGTGCAGCATACATGTTAAAGGACCCGGATGTGGCACGTTGCCTGAGCGTCTCTCTGCCCACGCAGACCGGCCCCGCGCGTCGCACCAACTCTTCACCAACCACCCTCCGACGGACATCTACCCACTAATCCAAATATGGCCAACCAACAAACCAACCAACCTACCAACCCACCCACCCACACACACGCACACCTCAAGATCCCACATCTCGCAGAATATACAGTGCGTGCTTCTTTTACTTTTAAGACTCCCGTCCTTATATGACCTTAAATGTTTCCAGGACGTAAAACTCCCAACAACAAACCTTACTTAGAAGAATTAATAAACGCGCCGACAGAAAGAACCCACCGCACACGACGCAGTCTGGGGCTTGCGGGAGGGGGGGGGGGGTAAAATCTGACGCGGATGCGTGAGTAAAACGGGTCGAGCGACAGGAGCGCTTCAGAGAAAAGGTCAGCAGACCCGCTTGTGTCTCAGCGCACGCTGAATATACTTAAGGTGTCCCGCGACACGACCACATTACCATGTAGGCTGACAGAACAAGCTGCCCGCGTTAACAATGGGGGCCGGCAGTGCGCAGCTGCTCGACACTCGCAATATGCGTGGTGCAAAATGACACTGTGACAAAAAGAGCTAGGCCTTCCTTCCACATTAGCGCCAGGTGTGGTTGGTTGGTTGGTTGATTGGTGATTGGTGGTTGGAGTTTTACATCCTGGCAACATACAAGGTCATATCAGGACGGATACCGACTTGTGACAGTGCACACCCATGACGAATTTATAGTGCTGCCCCACTGGGAGACCAGTCCACCAGCACCATGACCTGATTTCCCACTCAGTCACATTATCCGGGCACTGAGCCAACCAGTCCTTGCCCTATCCTAATAATGCCAAGTGCCTGGCTAGAAAGCGACAAGTATACATTTTATAGTCATTAGTTTGATTCGACCAGGGTTTGACCATGTGGGTTCGAATCCCATGATGTACCAAAACGGGAGACGGACGCTCAACTCATTCGGCCATCCGTTCTACCGGTCAGGTGTGAGTTTGCAGCCCGCTCACCGGACATTGAGAATCCCACTGCCAAGTTCCTGTCAACTAAATAATTGAAATAACACAAGACCGAGAATCTATATATTGGGAATTTATATTGGATCTTTAGAAGTTACATTGCGAGTGTCCAGCTATGATGTTGTTGAGGGTTACAGAACTTAACCCTACGTTTTATCCATACAATTTTGGGTGGGAGGGATGGCAAAAATGAAGTCGTGTAGATGTTGATGCATGCACGGCCGAGGTCAGAGTGAAGCAGGAACTCGTAGTGTGGAATAAGAGCGGGAAGGGATGACGTCATATAAAGGCGGTAAATTCAAACGTCGTAGAAGCAGCAGGCCTGTATCCAGGGCAGTTGGAAAAAGGGTTGGGGAAGTGGGTGGTCAGTGTGTTCAATTACCCATGTTTCGAAAACATGTACAATCTGAGAGTACGCAGAATAGGGGCGGGGGGTGGGGGGGGGGGGGCAAGCCGGGGGGTGCTCTGGAAGATTTTGTGTCTCTAGCTCCTTGAAGAACTTTAAAAAAAAAGGCATTGCAACAACTTGAGGGTGCAGAGACATACTGTCAGCAGATTTATGGTTATAGAGTTTTCCCCATTTTACCATTTAGCATACCCTATTCCGATATCCGGCAGCTGGCAATGCAATAGATTGTTGATATTCACAAGTCGCGATAATGAACAATGATGAGCACGGATACTAGCGTTGGTTGTTGGAGTTTTATGTCCTGGCAACATCTAGGGATGGTTACCCACTTGTGACAGTGCGCACTCCAAGTGACTTCATAGTGCCGCCCCACTGGGAGACCAGGCCACCAGCACCATGACCTGATATCCCACTCAGTCAAATTATCCTGACACTTGAGCCAACCAGTCCATGTCCTATCCTAATAATGCAAAGCGCATGGCTAGGAAGAGACAAGTATAAATTTTTAAGTTATTGGTTTTACTTTGAATCCCATGATCTACCAAAATGGGGGACGGACGCTCAACTCATTCGACTAGCGGTAAGCCTCACATTACTTAGCCCCAATCCGAGATGACCTGGCATGCCACGTGTGTTTCCCCAATTGCAGGGGGCGCCACCAGTAGCAGGCAATAAGCAACTGCCAGTAAATGGTGCAGCACCTAGTGCCCAGTGTGACGTCACTCTGAGCCTGACATGCGCAGTGACAGGGGCGTTGTATGGAGGTGGTGAAGGCTGTAGATTGTGTACAACGCGTTGGGGAGTCAATGTAGGGTGGGCCAACAAAACGCACACAGTGCTATCAATGTTATTTATTTCATCATGATCAACACACACTTGGTCAAACTACTGTCCGCGATTGAAATTTCCCCTGCTTAAAGCTGCATATATTCTGCTCAAAGTATCAAATTTTCAGAACCAAAACACTGGCCTAGAGTTGATTCCATGTATCTAATTTAGATACTGGTGGATTTATTATTATAGGCATTTGTTGTCACGTAGATGGGAATACCAAGTCATTTTAACAGTACATGTAACTGCAGAAGCCTATGATGTCAGAGTGTTGGGTCTGCTTGCCTAAATTAATTTGATATGTTTGCATTTCAAATATCTCAAAAGTTAACCATTCAAATAAAAGTTATTTCCAACAAAAGAAAGATAGATTATAACGATCAACCTAATATATTTATCTCAGAAAATGACAAAAACTCAAAACCACCGAACTATGCAACTTATTAATCATCGAATCAAACAAAATAAAACTAAATCATATGTAACTAACTGCGCCTCCAGATGCAAAAAGAAGCGTCGAGTTGACCTTAATTACGAAGCTCTACGAGTAGGTCACCATTCCACACGGGGTTATGGTTGGTAGATATAGAGTAAAGGGTACATTCCTTACACGCGGTATGCGGAATGCGAATGCGACAAAAAATCGAAACGCCTTGAAACCTATGGGCTACATTCCTTACATGCGGTATGCAGTATGCGAATGCGACAACTTCCGATCGGTCCATGTAGCGATCGGTGCGGCATGCGGTATGCGGAACACAGGGTGTGAATCTGATGTGTCCATTAGTTTAACACTAGGAGAGGCGACTGAGCATTACGGTACGGTCACACACAGGGGTGCTGAGTGGAAACATATGGTAGTGGTGGTGGTGGGGGTTCGGGTTGGTAAAAATGCTACCAGAGCCACAAAAATATGAATACTTATCTATAATTTGGTAAGTATAAAGGTAAGAACCTCCATGTGACGTACCAAGAGTTACATAGATATACATGCCATATTAGGCCATATACAGTGCAGTATGGAGTATACTTGTTTATTTTTATTTTTTAAATATAGCCAGTCGTGTGCCGCATGCCGCATGCTGCATAGAAGGAATCTTCCCATTCGCATACCGCATACCGCGTATAAGGAATCTCAGCTTGAGACTACATGAGGGCAATCAATACCCAACAGGTGTACAGTGATGGTCCGTGGCCTTGGTCCTATTTACCCGTTCTTAAGGCCCTGTGTACTATATCGACACTCGGAGATTGCACGCACGTGGGTGAAGCTTTATTCCAGAGTGGCGCCCCCTCGGGGCGAGCCTCACGTCCCACCCCGGCGCGGCCTACTCGCGGGTTCCCGTCACGGCTCCCCCGACGACCGGGTGGGGCGGGATGCCCAGTCAGGCACACAATGTCCACAATGGCGCCGCGTCGTTTATACCGCTATTATAGGGGCCGGCGCAACCGGCGACTGGGCGGCAACCTTATATCCAGAGGCGCACGTCTCTTTTTGGTTTAAAGCCAAGCACGCCTCCTTTACCTCCCCCTTCCAACCACAACATTCCATATCGTTAAAACCCCATCCCTCTCCCTGCTACAACCCTCCCCTCCCCCTCCCCTCCCCCTCCCCTCCCCACCCCCAACCATTCCCGCCACAGTTCTCCTGTACCCGCCCCTTCCCCACTACAACCACTGCCCCTTCCTTCCCACCACAACCCTCTTCACCCCAACCTGCTCTGCCCCAGGCAACCTTCCCCAACCGTACTTTCTCAGGTAAAATCCTCCCTACCACAACCCTCCCTTCCCTGCTACAACCTTCCCCACCCCGTCACAACCCTCCCTGCCCCAGGCCTCTGCTCCACAACCCTTCTTCTGCTCCACAACCCTGCGCTCCCCGCTGCAACCCTCCCTTCCATGCAACAACACTCCCCTTCCCTTCCCTTCCATGCCCCCCCCCCCCCCCGCACGACTCTGCCCGCCCACAGCCCCTCAGCGCGCCGCTTGGCGGTGTGGTGTGCCCGGCCCCGGAGGCGACTCCTCCGTAGAGTGTGGAGATTGTGGGGGCCGTGCTCGGAGGGCGCCAAGAGCAGTCCCCGGAGAGCCCTCGCCGTGTCCGCCATTATCTCACCCAGACGCCAGGCAGGCCCTCCCCGACTCAGTACTAAAGCACAAAGTATTGAGTGTCACCCCGTGGAGCCAGCTAACGCCGAGACTGTGCTAGAAACATACACAAGTCCAGCAAAGTTCTCAACAAATACCAAGGCTAAATACAATATGAAAGTAAAATATAACAGGGAGGGTAATCGGTGATACTCTGGGCCCGGGTTTGTCCATGGTCCGTCATGGGCTCTTCAACACATTAATACTTGGTGGGGGTTGGGGGGTTGGGGGGGTTGGGGGTACGTCCGGACTGCTCATTCTCTGGGAATGTGGTTAAGGCGGACCTAGCAGGATGCGCCGCCATTTGTTTCTTTTTTGAGGAGACATCCCCTCCAACCACTGCCAATCTCGAATTATTATTTGTAAATGGTCCCACAACTTTTCATCAGCGCTGTCAAACAGCTTGGTGTCAATACATTGTATATATAATATATACAATATTATATATATATATAACAATTAACATAGTATGTCTGTATATGTTGTATGTGTGTCGATACTAATGCTTTAGTTATACTAGACTATACTAGGTTTGGAGAGAGTCACACTCTGGCTGGTCACAAAATGCCTACCAATAATTTAGTAAATAAAGATTGTGTGTGGGAATGGACCGAGTGAGAGTGTGTGGGGACATACGCTCGAGGCGGTATGAATAATTAATTGAATACAGTGGACAACTGTTATCCAGGTCGCTCCAACTCGACTCCAACTATCTGATACACATGGCAATAACCAGATGCGGTGGCCGAATCAGTTGAGCGCAGGCCTCCCGTCCAGAAGGTCAGGAGTTCAATTCCCAGTCAAGTCAAACCAATGACTTACAAAACTGATACTTGTCAATTCCTAGCCAGGCGCTTGGCATTATTAGGATAGGGAAAGGACGAGTTGGCCCAGTGTCAGGATAACGTGACTGAGTGGGATATCAGGTCATGGTGCTGGTGGTCTGGTCTCCCAGTGGGGCAGCACTAGTTGCCATGAGTGTGCACTGTCACAAGTCGGTGCCTGTCCTTAGATGTTGCCAGGATATAAAATTCCAACCACCAACCAACCAACCATGGTGAGATGCGAACACATTTACATATTAACAATATGCATATAATGCTTATTATACCTTACATACATGGGTCGTTCTCAGAAGTTGTGTACCAATACTGTGACATCAGTACCACAAAATCAAAATGCTGTCAAAGTCCTATATACAAGTTTCCTCAATGTGTATGTCCCCTTTGCATCTGAATAATTGAAAATAAACATATTCTGACATTATTAAGTAGGTCAAATGATGCTCACACCCAGTAAATAGCATGGGAACCAATCTGACTCCAAAATCAAATAGTTTTCACACAAAGCTTGACATTTTTAGGACATTTTACATGCCACTTGCTTTATAAACAGTAGTAATATACTAATAATAATTTGAAACCTCATTGCTATGGTTTTGTCTTATTTGTGATGATTAAAGAGAAAGGCAGAAAAATATTAGCAAGGTAACAGTTTTACACAAATGTTCGGCTCAAATTTCAATGCTTAGGGGCAATTTCAGGATTTATCTTTTACTATACCATAACTGGGTCCATGCATAATAGAGTGTCAAATGGTGAAAATAGTTCCTGTACTGTATCTGTACTCGGTGTTTGATACAGAATTTCATAGTACTTGAAAGTTGAAATGAAATGCTACGATGTTAATGACTCCAGAAAAGGTTAACTATTTGATCATTTTTATTTAAATTTTTTTAGAAATAAATGTCTTCACCTTAATGAAGACATTGTTTATGATCATTTGAAGTAAAATGTGCTGTTGTTCAAAGGTTTTCATTAAGTTTGTGACACTTTATTTTCAATGCTGTTGACAATGTCACAAATTAGTGATGTAATTTTCTATTTATTTAGCTACATCCATCCCAATGAGATACATAATACACAATATTAACATTTACTTTTGATCTAAAATATATCCCACATTATTAGGCTAAATGATGAAATCAAAATATTTACACTCCAATAATGGGTTTCTTTGAAATATGCATTTCAAGTAGACTACCTCAAGTGGTACACAGTTTCTGAAAACGACCCATATATATAAATATCTTCATATATTACATAATACATATAAACATATTTAGACAACCAGCCATCATCTGACGTTACCAGACCAGGTTAGGAGTTAGGAATCCCTTTGGTAACTGGGTAACACACTTAAGTCTTGTGAGCATGCCCGCAAAGTAATTGTGAATTAATATGATCCTGAGAGTTCATAAATAATGGTAAACCCTGATGAAGCGACCAGAGAACACTCACGCATATTAATAGGGTGACTAATGTGAAACGGTAATGAAATATCTTTAGGATCATAAGTCACTCCAATGCCGTTAAAATGTATACAAAAATAAAAATAAATTTAAAAAATCTCTCAGAAGATTCCCCGGCGTGATTTTGAACTGGCTTCTCCTGCCACATTTAGAGGTCGCCATATTCATTTCCTGCGTGACGTCATCTAATTAATAATAAAGTGGGCGAGGGAGGAATGGAATTGATAATTCCAGGTATATTAGGACAAGTCTACTAGGCTTCCGCCCCATCACAGCCCGCCGCCTGGGTCAGGTATCACCATGTAGAGCCTCGGACCTAAATAGGGGCCTGCATACTGCATGCAGCTGTACAGGCTGCATTTAGGGTACCACATCACATGTTTAGTTCCAACACCAAGATGAGCTGACAACTTGGCACTCGCGACAAACACACATCACACGCGGTTGGTGTACTTAGTTGTTGGAGTTTTACATCCTGGCAACATCTAAGGTCATATCAGGATGGGTACCGACTTGTGACAGTGCACAATCATGGTGACTTTATAGTGCTGCCCCACTGGGAGGCCAGGCCACTAGCACCATAACCTGATATCCCACTCAGTCACATTATCCTGACACTGAGCCAACCAGTCTTTGCCCTATCCTAATAATGCCGATCACCTGGCTAAGAAGTGACAAGTATCAATTTTTAAGTCATTGGTTTGACCTTACCACAATCCCACAATCTACCAAGATGGGAGACGGACGCTCAACTCATTTGGCCATCCCGTCTGGTCAACACGGTTGGTGGAAGCCCCGTTTACCTGCGGCTCCTGTAACTGTGTGGGCGTGGATTCTACTACAATTTGTTGTAAAACTACACACAGAACGAGATGACCGCACATCAGACATTAACACCTCAGCAGTATTCGCCACAGTGACAGGGGCTTACACGTCAAGCAGGTTCAGCTACGATTGTTGTTGTTTGGCAAGTACTCCCACAGGGTTATTTCCTCATCCATGCACACTAATACAATGCAGACTCGGCATCAACAGGTCACACTGCAGGTGCGAGTGAGTGAGTGAGTGAGTGAGTGAGTGAGTGAGTGAGTGAGTGAGTGAGTGAGTGAGTGAGTGAGTGAGTGAGTGAGTGAGTGTGAGTGTGAGTGTGAGTGTGAGTGTGAGTGTGAGTGTGAGTGTGAGTGTGAGTGTGTGAGTGAGTGAGTGAGTGAGTGAGTGTGAGTGAGTGAGTGAGTGAGTGAGGAGTGAGTGAGTGGGTGAGGAGTGAGTGAGTGACAGACAGACAGACAGACAGCCACAGACAGAAGACAGACAGAGACAGGACTGACAGACAGAAAGACAGACAGACAGACAGACAGACAGCAGACAGACAGACAGACAGACAAGACAGACAGACAGACAGAACAACAAACAACAACAACAAACAAACAAAACAAAAACAAACACAAACAAAAAACCAAACAAAAACAACAAACAACAACACAGACAGACAGACAGACAGACAGACAGACAGACAGACAGACAGACAGACAGACAGACAGACAGACTTTCATCGGACTATTCAGCTTTAACAACTAATCAAAACAGTAGGTTATTATGATACATGGCCCAATACTGTCAAATAAATCTGGTTTGAAAACTGACCGCCGACTTTCATTCAACATAAAAATTAAACAAATTAATTTGGTTCCTGCGCTCCAGCGAATAGTTCATAATGATAATCAAACAGCGGTTTTTATTGCAACTTCAGTAAGACTACACATTGTCAGTGACAGTTTTAATAGGTGTGTTCCGAGTTCTGCTGGTCCTTCGGGAAGAACTGAATCTGCGACCCAGCATTCCGGTTCGCAGCTTCAGCTTTAGCGCCGGAAGGTAAGGGGGAGATGGTGAATACACATATATATACAAGGTGTATAATTAGTTAATTGTCAAAGGAATTATACCAGTATAGATAGGCGGAATTGGATTGGTTATTATTATTGTGTATTTATGGTGTGACGATTATTACGCTCTGGGAACTCACAACCGTGTGTGCTGCGGCCCTGTCCACCCTTCACTGCGGTTCTAATGTGCTGAAAAGGTGCGGCGCTGTGCTATAAAATGCCCCGGTGCAACGATTTCAACTTCCCCCCTTCCCAAGTTCCCCACCCCCCCGGGAATCTGAAAACGTTTTTAACTTCCCTCCAGGGAAATTAAAAACGTTTTCAGATTCCTGGGGGGGAACTTAAAAACAGTTTTCAGATTCCCCCCCCCCCTATTTTCAAATTCCCCCCTCCGGGAATTTAAAATTGTTTAAAAAACTTTAAAAAACGTTTTAAATTTCAGACCTATAATATTTTTTTCTTAACCATCTTGGAGACTTTTTGTGTCATTTGTGGTTAAATATGTTTTATTGTACTAGTAATAATTTCCATTATGCTATTCTCTGTATATTATAATATTTGTCATGAAAAATAATCAAAAATAACAAAAAATTACAAAAATAAAGAAAATTCCCCAAAATGGGGGGTGGGAAAGTTAAAATGAGGGAGGGAATTTGAAAACGTTTTCAAATTCCCCTGGGAGGAATTTGAAAACGTTTTCAAGTTCCCGGGGGGGAACTTGAATATGGGGGGAATTTGAAATCTTTACACCGGTGCTGCGGATCAGCCTCACTCCCTGCGACATTGTTGCGGACAATTTTACTGCAAGCTACATTAGAAACAAATGTATGGCAAGAAGCCTACTAAGTGTGGTTATACTATAACTTATAGGTGTATAGTGAGTTTGAAGTGATGAGCCTACAGTGAAGGCGGGGACACAAACCCCATCCACCTTCCAGTGTGATGTATAAGTTAAAAAGCTGAAGCTGCGACCCGGCGTGCTGGGTCGCAGCTTCAGTCCCTTCCGAGGGACCAGCGGAGCTTGGAATACACGTACTAACTAGCTACAAATAATGTATATATAGAAATGTAGCTCCCAGCTCGCCCAGTCATGGATAAAGTTAATACTAATAATAGTATTACATACGCATTACAATTTACTAATCCTAACTTTTAGTTGTCCCAATTTTCAATTACCATGGTCCCAACGAGCTACCAATAACCATGGGCCCTAGTATAGTAGCAATGGACAGGGACAGAGACATGGACAGGTCCTTGTGTCTGTGTCTGTGTCTGTGCCTGCGCGTGTGTGTGTGCGGGTGAAGGCTGCCTTTGGAAATCCCCGCACGCAAACTAATCGATCATGACCGAGCGATCCCATTGAGCATTGAGCGTTGAGCATTGAGCATTGAGCCCACGGGAGGAAACCGGATACAAGCCGAAAGCTCTGCTCTGGATGGCATTATTGCTTCCGGTGTAGAATGCAGATTATCAACAGCTAACTGATAAATTTACACCAAGTATTCTACTAGTAATACCCCAGTCACACTACTGTGTGTGACCATTTTGCAACCAAAATGGTTGCAAGGAGGTTGCAGCTACCACCCTAAAAACCTTGCAACCAAAATGGTCACCTTGAGGACTTTTGGTCGCCCAGAGGTCAGTGACCATTCCTTTGGTCGCAAGGTCGGTGGTGACTGCTGGTTCTTTGGTCCAAAGTGGTCACAAGTGGTCACAAGCAGTCACAAGCCATAGTGTAACTGGGGATTTAGGTTCAGAGCCATACCCTTTCAATAGGAGGCGGTTAGTGTTCAGTAGTGAGGAGGAGGAGGAGGGGACGCCCTCAGAGCGTTTGGTGACTGACTGTCAATTAGGGTTACTAACAATTCCACGTCAATACTCTTGACATCCAGGAACTGAATATTCCTGGGGCTGCTGTGATGCGCAAACTGACCAAGTGGTGGATGCATGCTTCATTCACATGTTTTGTGGTTTATGGACCAGACTCATAACGGTAACGGGCCGGCCCAGTGGGCGCGTGGGTGTGTGTCAGTGTGGGGGTGAGGTAGTGTGGTGGGGAGGGGCAGCAGGGTTCATTGTTACTTGAGTCCGCTTCATAAAATATGCACCCAGTGTCATTTGTCATTAGGGAGCAGTGTGTTAAATGGGCGCGCAATTAGACCAGGCCTTATGAATATGAGGCGCTGCTCGGAGGGACTCAGCCACCAGAGGCGAGTTAATTTCAGCTGCTTCTTATAGAGGAGTTAGCCGGCCTGCAAGACCCGATCGGCTTGACTGCAGGTCCGAGTGGCGGGCAAGGTATAGGGGCCACAGCCCGCGTCCAGAGCTACGCTAGCAGTATCTGTCTTAAAAGGACAACTCATGATCTAGATCAACATTGTCCTGATGGAGCAGATGTCTTGTCACCGAAAGCACAGGCAGCAACTTTGTACGTTGACAAGTAATGCTGAAGCCTATGATGTCCATCGGCGATTCTTTTAACAGCATTGCGTTTGTTAAGTGGTGGCTAAGTGATCAGTCGGCTCAGTCGGCTGTTACTGGGCGGGCAGATGGTGTGTGGTGGATGAGTACGGTGGTGGTTGGGGGGGGGGGGGAGGAGGAAGGAGGAATGTGGGAGGCGTCGACAGGGGAGGCGGGGGGGGCCCCCCCCTCTCCCAAGGTATATCCCAGTTAACTTCTAATCTCGCTCGTCGTGTCTGACCGTTAGCAACAGTATGGATGAGGCGAGGGGGCAGAGATGGTAGGCTTGGGGAAAGGTGGGGGAAGGGAGAAGGGGAGGGAAGGGGAGTGAAGGGGGAGTGAAGGGGAGTGAGGGGAGGGGAGGGGAGGGGGGTAGGGGGGAGGGGGGACAGGGGGGGGGGGAGGGGAGGGGCAAGGGGGGAGAGGGGAGGGGGTAAGGGGGGGGGAGCGCGCGGGGGGAGGGGGGAGAGAGGAGGGGGGAGGGGGAGGGGGGGGGATGGGAGAGGGAGGGCAGGGAAGGGAAGGGAAGGGAAGTTGTTGTTGATGGGTGCACGCGACGGCACGTAATAACAACACACCCCCGCTGCACTAATAATTCGCAGCCAAGGCCGTCACATCTAGTAGTACGACAGCAAGTCTAAATTTGCTGCAACCAACAGCGTTCTAGACAACTCGCGATATATTATATGGACCAGAATCGTGTTTAAAGAGAAGGGTGGCTGGGTTATACCCCTCAAATAGTAGATTGTGGTTTTACGGCCCATCAACATGAACGGCCATAGCATGACGGAGACCTTGGAGCAGCGCACACTCATATAGGATTGATAGTGCTCCCTCATTGCGGTACCATACCAGGTATTGGGAATCATGACCCGATATTCCACTCAGTCACATTATTCCAACATTGCACTAACTAGGAACAGACAAACCAGTCCGGATAAATTTAGAAAGTCTCTGGTTTGATCAGCCCACCACTTCCTGAGACCAGAGGTGATCTCTCTATCCAGTCGGCTATCTTTAGAGGTGAGTTTGGTGAGTGCCTTGTGTGTTTAGTTCCCGTTGCTGTCACTTGGGGTGTTGGGGTTTTTCTAACTGTTTGTTTGTTGTTGTTTTACGTCCTAGCAACATCTAAGGTCATATCAGGACGGGTACAAACTCACACTCATGGCGACCTTTTAGTGCTGCCCCACTGGGCAATCAGGCCATGACCTGATATCACATTATCCTGGCCCTGAGCGAACCAGTCATTTCCCTATCCCATTAATGCCGAGCGCCAGGCTAGGAAGTGACAAGTATACATTTTTAAGTCATTGGTTTATCTCGACCAGGGTTCAAACCCACAAACTCATGGGTTCGGATCCCCCGATCTCCCAAAACAGGAGACGGATGCTCAACTCATTTGGCCACCCCGTCTGGTGTTTTTCTAACTAGCCGTCCATTGGAGTCCCACCATTTAGACATTCACGGGGCGCATTGATCTATGCGGCGACACGGGACTAGTTTACCAAGTGACTTTGTCACAGTTGGAGGCACACTCAGACCATCACCAGGTTGAATCGGGCCGGCTCACGGGTAGACTGCCGGGCGGGGGGGGGGGGGGGGGGGACGTGATGATTGATGTGTATGTGACTCTTTTGATGCAGCGTTCGATGGTTTTGAGTTTCTCTAAAAAAAATTATTAGATAAATATATTATGTCAAATGTCAAAATCTTCACCCCTCTCCGAACAAACACACAAACAATAATATCAACAAATAGTCAGAGCCTTCACGAGTTAACAAAACAAAAAAGAACCCATGGACAAATAAATGTGCATGGTGTTTTCTTTATGAATGACCATTTGAAGGGACATTTCGAATCTACACTGGCAGGTGATAAGGCAGCGAGAGCCGTTTGCGCATGCGCGTCTTTATTTGTGCCGTTTTCATATGCGCACCGGTAAGGCTGCTCACAGGCCGCATGACAGCCCAAACAGCTTACACGGCACACCGCCGGTTACTAGCATCCAGCTCACCATTTCTACAACACAAAGTCAATCAAACACAGTAACAGTCTGAACGGGACGGCCAAGTGAGCTGAGCCCCCGCTTCCGCTGTGTTGGAAGGTCATGGCATTCCGACTCCGGGTTTGAAAACCCGGCCGAGTGAAACCGATATCATACAAATTTATACTTGTCGCAACCTGGATTGTTCGGATCTGGCAAGGAGCGGTAGAATGAAGAATACCAATTTCCCGCAATTGAAATTGTTCCTACTTAATCAATGAATGTATTTTAATGTCATGAAAAAACCCCCATTAAAATCATAGAATAGAGACAGTAAGCTGACATGTGTATACGTAACAACAAGTGTGTTGTATTAACATTAAGTGAACCGGCGTGCGCAGTTATTTCGTGTAAAAACGCGACAAACTGCTAGTAACACAACAAGCAACAGGGTGAAAGCGGCCGTCGGGAATAAGACCCTGCTATCTGGTGTACGGCGGGGGTGGGCGTAAAGATGCTGCATAAAGACACTAGCACTAGTCAAAGGGAACCGACCACCGCCAACACGCCCGGCACGGAGAATTATTATGAGTTCACCAGTTCATCCATATCTCCCCCCCCCCCCACACACACACATGAATACAGCCCACAGACGCACACGCAAACACACCCATATCCGCAGATAATCACAGCCACATCCACAAACAAGCATACTCTCACTCACACACACACACACGCACACAGACACATTCAGAGATAACCATAGACTGTCACTCCCACCCAGACACCCACACCCACAGACAACCAGACTCACCCCCACACAGACACCCACACCCACAGACAACCACAGACTTTCTCACTCCCACCCAGACACCCAGACCCACAGACAACCACAGACTCACTCCCACACAGACAACCACAGACTCACTCCCACACAGACACCCATAACCACATACAAGCATAGACTCTCACTCCCACCCAGACACCCACACCCACAGACAACCATATACTCTCACTCCCACACCCACCCACACACATCGTACCCACACCCTCACATACGCAATCCACAGACACCCACACCCATACCCACATCTACACCCACACTGTGGAAAGGCCAACTTTCCATGTCAGAACCAAGCGCATTTTTCAAGGACTTTGGCTAATGTCATAATCATAGTCGATTTCTTTGAGAGCACTATAGACATCGGTGGGCGACTCCGCGAAACGATAATGGGAAGACGATTCTGACTCCGAAACGGTTCATCTGATTTGGAGATGAATGTTAATCTAATTTAGACACTTGGCAAACCACAAATTCTACCCATCCCCAGCTGGGGCCATACGTATCACCCATCACTTGCCAGGTACGTTCCTTTGAGGCAATATGCGCTCTTTGTTTGTTTGATCTAAGAACATCTAATGTCATATCAGAACAGATACCGACCTGTGACAGTGCGCACTAATCGCGACTTCATAGTGTTGTCCCACCGGCATACCAGGCTACTGGTATCATGACGCGATACCCCACTCAGTCACATGACCCTGATACTGAACAAACACATCCTTGCCCTATCCTATTAATGCTGAACGCCAGGCTAGGTAGCGACAAGCACAAATCTTATATGTCATTGGTTTGACTTGGTCGAGGTTCGAACCCACGACCTTCCCCGCACAGTGCTTACAGATTCAGCCATTCTGTCCGGTCGAACATAATGGATGGATCTCCTCTATGAACACGGTAATAAACAACTCAGCTTAAAAGAAAAGAAAATATAACCACTAAGGTACATTTGAAAATAGAATCACTCCGATGTCTTCACACAAATACTACTCCATAGCTTCCGCGTCATGCATCATGTTCTGTCTACGGCGCAGTTTGCTATACTCAAGTGACCTTTGTTGCTGTTTGAAATGATGTACAGTCTTCAATGGCGGCCTGAAGCTTTACAGAAGAATTAAAAAAAAAAGAAGGAATACACATGCATAATTCCAGCTTTTTACAACGGCAACCCATGGAGTGAGCTCGTTGAACTACTCTTACACTGATTGATTCATAGGGCGCATTTAATTTAGACAAACAGCATACCGGAAATGACACCCCGATGGTTGCTGCTTTTGTACCGGTAATGCTGTCCATATGGCTGTTGTTGTACCAGTAAAGCTTCCCAATTGGCTGTTGTTGTACCAGTAATGCTGCCCATATGGCTGTTGTTGTACCGGTAATGCTGCCCATATGGTTGTTGTACCGGTAATGCTGTCCATATTGCTGTTGAACCAGTAATGTTGCCCATATGGCTGTTGTCCCGGTAATGTTGACCTTATGGCTGTTGTTGTACCGATAATGCTGCCCATATGGCTGTTGTTGTACCAGTAATGTTGCCCATTTAGCCATTGTTGTACCAGTAATGCTACCCATATGGTTGTTGTACCATTAATGCTGCCTATATGGTTGTTGCTGTACTGGTAATGCTGCCCACATGGCTGTTGTTGTACCGGTAATGCTGCCCATATGGCTGTTGTTGTACCAGTAATGTTGCCCATTTAGCCATTGTTGTACCAGTAATGCTACCCATATGGTTGTTGTACCATTAATGCTGCCCATATGGTTGTTGTTGTACTGGTAATGCTGCCCATATGGCTGTTGTTGTACCGGTAATGCTTCCCATATGGCTGTTGCTGTACCAGTAATGCTGCCCATATGGCTGCTGTACCAATAATGCTGCCCATATGGCTGTTGTTGTACTGGTAATGCTGCCCATGTGGCTGTTGTTGTATCGGTAATGCTGCCCATATGGCTGTTGTACCAGTGATGCTGCCCATATGGATGTTGTTGTACTGGTACTGCTGCCCATAAGGATGTTGGTGTAGCAGTAATGTTGCCCATATGGCTGTTGTTGTACCGGTAATGATGCCCATATGGCTGTTATCCTGGTACTGCTGCCCCTATGGCCCGTGTACTGGTAATGCTGCCCATATGGCTGTTGTTGTACCAGTAATGCTGCCCATATGGCTGTTGTCCTGGTAATGCTGCCCCTATGGCTCGTGTATTGGTAATGTTGCCCATATGGCTGTTGTTGTACCAGTAATGCTGCCCATATGGCTGTTGTCCTGGTAATGCTGCCCCTATGGCTTGTGTACCGGTATTGCTGCCCATATGGCTGTTGTTGTACTGGTAATGCTGCCCATATGGCTGTTGTTGTACTGGTAATGTTGCCCATATGGATGTTGTTGTACCGGTATTGCTGCCCATATGGATGTTGTTGTACCATTAATGCTGCCCATATGGCTGTTGTTGTGCTGGTAATGCTGCCCATATGGCTGTTGTACCGGTAATATTGCCCATATGGCTGGTGTTGTACCGGTAATGATGCCCATATGGCTGTTGTTGTACTGGTAATGATGCCCATATGGCTGTTGTTGTACCGGTAATACCCCCAGATGTTGTTGTACCAGTAATGCTGCCCGTATGGATGTTGTTGTACCATTAATGTTGCCCATATGGATGTTTTTGTACCGGTAATGCTGCCCATATGGCTGTTTTTGTACCATTAATTCTGCCCATATGGCTGTTGTTGTACTGGTAATGCTGCCCATATGGCTGTTGTACCAGTAATACTGCCCATATGGCTGTTGTTGTACCGGTAATGCTGCCCATATGGCTGTTGCTTTACCAGTAATGCTGCCCATATGGCTGTTGTTGTACTGGTAATGCTGCCCATATGGCTGTTGTTGTACAATTAATGCTGCCCATATGGATGTTCTTGTACTGGTAATGCTGCCCATATGGCTGTTGTTGTACCGGTAATGCTGCCCATATGGCTGTTGCTTTACCAGTAATACTGCCCATATGGCTGTTGTTGTACCGGTAATGCTGCCCATATGGCTGTTGCTTTACCAGTAATGCTGCCCATATGGATGTTCTTGTACTGGTAATGCTGCCCATATGAATGTTGTTGTACCGGTAATGCAACCCATATGGCTGTTGTTGTACTGGTAATGCTGCCCATATGGATGTTGTCGTACCAGTATTGTTGCCAATATGGCTGTTGTTGTACCGGTAATGGTGCCCATATGGGTGTTGTACCGGTAATGCTGCCCATATGCCTGGTGTACCAGTAATGCTGCCCATATGGATGTTGTTGTACCAGTAATGCTGCCCATATGGCTGTTGTACCGGTAATGCTGCCCATGCAGCTGTTGTTGTATCGGTAATGCTGCCCATATAGCTGTTGTACCGGTAATGCTGCACATATGGCTGTTGTACTGGTCATATTGCCCAGTAGGCTGTTGTTAATGTACGGTAATGCTGTATCCATTGCTGTTGTTGCTGTACCAGTAATGCTGCCCATACGGCTGTTGTTGTACCGGTAATGTTGCCCATATGGATGTTGTTGTACCGGTAATGCTGCCCATATGGATGTTGTTGTACCATTAATGCTGCCCATATGGCTGTTGTTGTGCTGGTAATGCTGCCCATATGGCTGTTGTACCGGTAATACTGCCCATATGGCTGTTGTTGTACCGGTAATGCTGCCCATATGGCTGTTGTTGTACTGGTAATGCTGCCCATATGGCTGTTGTACTGGTAATACTGCCCAATGGATGTTGTTGTACCAGTAATGCTGCCCATATGGATATTGTTGTACCGGTAATGCTGCCCTTATGGATGTTGTTGTACCGGTAATGCTGCCCATATGGATGTTTATGTACCATTAATGCTGCCCATATGGCTGTTGTTGTACTGGTAATGCTGTCCATATGGCTGTTGTACCGGTAATACTGCCCATATGGCTGTTGTTGTACCGGTAATGCTGCCCATATGGCTGTTGTTGTACCAGTAATGCTGCCCATATGGCTGTTGTTGTACTGGTAATGCTGCCCATATGGCTGTTGTTGTACGATTAATGCTGCCCATATGGATGTTCTTGTACCGGTAATGCTGCCCATGCGGCTGTTGTTGTATCGGTAATGCTGCCCATATAGCTGCTGTACCGGTAAAGCTGCACATATGGCTGTTGTACTGGTCATATTGCCCAGTAGGCTGTTGTTAATGTACGGTAATGCTGTATCCATTGCTGTTGTTGCTGTACCAGTAATGCTGCCCATACGGCTGTTGTTGTACCGGTAATTTTACCACCATGGACATACCGGCAATCATTCTCTCATGGCTTTTGTTGATGTACCAGTAATACTGTCCCCATTGCTGTTGTTGTTACTGTACTGGTAATGCTGTATCCATTGCTGTTGTTGCTGTGATGGTAATGATGTATCGGTAATAATACCCTCATGGCTGTTATTGTTGCTGTACCGGTAATGATGGCTCCATAGCTGTTGCTGTATCGTTAACACTGCCCCTATTTGGCTGTTGTTGCTGAACTGGCAATACTGTCCCAACCGCTGCTGTTGCTGTATCGGTAATGTTGCTTCCATTGCTGTTTCTGTTGCTGTACTGGTAATGCTGCCTCCATTACTGGCTTTGTTGCTGTACTGGTCATGCTGTCCCTATGGCTGCTGTTGCTGTACTGGTAATGCTGTTTCCATAGCTGTTGTTGTTGCTGTACCCGTAATGCTGCCCTTCACTAGAAGTTGTTATTATTGTTCACAATATGTTCTGGCATCACACTCACTTAAGTAATATTGCCGTTGCTTGCTTATATCGACACAGAATCCATAAATATTAAATAGGCGTACGATATCGCAGCTAATTCAGCAAATCAAACGTGTGTTACAAAATAGAACTGCATCTGAATTAAACAAGGCCGGTGATTCGTCCAGAGAAGTCACGTGCAGAGTGTCATGACGGGGCCGAGAAGCACATCCGGAAATACTGCAGCATTAGCATATTAATGTCTGCAGCTGGAACACTGCCACTGCCTTGTGTAAGGTCCTTTGCTTAGTTTGTAGCCTTGCTATGGAAGAAAGCCTGGCTAATGCCTAAATCGTGAGAAACCGATTATTCTCCAACAATTGTTACCACCACGAGGGGTGCATTTACTTGTCCTTGGCAGTTTTCTTGTTTGCAAAATGCGATTTAAGAGGAAGTGTCCAATTTGACATGTGCACATTCGGTCAGCTGTGAAAGCTTTTTCCCCTCTTTCTTTCTTTCCTTCTTTCTTTCCTTCTTTCCTACTTTCCTTCCTTCTTTCCTTCCTTCTTTCCTTCCTTCTTTCCTTCCTTCTTTCCATCCTTCTTTCCTTCCTTCTTTCCTTCCTTCCTTTTTTCCTTCTTTCTTTCCTTCTTTCTTTCTTTCCTTCTTTCCTTCTTTCTTTCATTCTTTCATTCTTGCATCCTTTCATTCTTTCATCCTTTCATCCTTTCATTGTTTCTTTCTTTCTTAAAAAAAAAAAGTAGTCTGAGTGCTGAAGCGGGAGTCGGTACGGGTGTTCCATCATTTTAAAAGGAGAACATGATAGTTTAAGTGTTTACACGAAATTCAATTGCCGGAACCATGTTCATATAGGAAAGGATTTCGAATGTTTCTGACAAATGCATATTTTTGTTTGATTTATTGGGGTCTTACGTCCCAACCTATATTTTATCACAGTGAACATCCCAACCCACTCTCCTACACAATCAGAATGCAGCCACTTCCAATGGAGACCCAGTCCATTAAGCAATTCACTATATTGTTTGGTTCACTGTGGTTTCAAGTCGTAGCAACATCTAGGGTCATATCATATCAGAACTGGTACCGAATTGTGACAGTGCACGCTCATGGCAGTTTTATAGTGTTACCCAACTGGGATACCGTATCACGATCGCATCAGTTACATTATACTAGCAATGAGTCAACCGATCCCGAGAAAGGCATAAAACACCCACACAACAAAAATTAGGAACCTAAATGGGCAAGCAAAGGTTGGCTGACCGACACATTCGAGTGGAGTGACAACGTAGTGCAACCCCATTTAAAACACGTCCTTCGAACACCGCAGCATTCAGAGGCTTGAAACCCCGAGTCGTGACAAGCGAGCGCCAAGGTGGAGTCAATACTTCATTAAGCACTGTACAAGAAGGGCAATTAAAGCCAACCACTAAAAGGCCTACGGGTCACTTTACCATCTCACTCGAGGCATGCATGTCCCTCTTCCCCCCTCTCATCTTCTTCCTCATACCCTCTCATCTTCCAACCATTCCCCTTCTCTCCTTCCATCTCCCATCCTTTCCTCATCCTCATCCACATACCCTCTCCTCATCCCCATACCCTCTCATCCCCATACCCTCTCCTCATCCCAGACCCTCTCATCCCCAGACCCTCTCCTCATCCCCATACCCTCCCTCATCCCCATACCCCCTCCTCATCCCCATACCCTCTCCTCATCCCCAGACCCCCTCCTCATCCCCATACCCTCTCCTCATCCCCATACCCTCTCCTCATCCCCATACCCTCTCATCCACACACCCTCTCCTCATCCCCAGACCCTCTCCTCATCCCCATACCCTCTACTCTCTCCTTCCCCTCTCCGCAATCTATCCTTTTCTTTATACACGCAACTAACTCTACACCCTCCCCTTTGGTCAACCACCCACTGATAAGCTTTTCACAATCCATTACTAACACACGTGGTTGGTCCTGTGTGTGTGTGTGTGTGTGTGTGTGTGTGTGTGTGTGTGTGTGTGTGTGTGTGTGTGTGTGTGTGTGTGTGTGTGTGTGTTTATGGCTATGTGCGCGCGCATGTTTTGTAAATCAGCCTTGAAATTCCATTCATAGGCTGCATAGCTCGAGCAATTAACATTTTCGAAACTAAAACACCTATCTATTTAATCCTGCATCCAAACATAGATACTGGTGCACCCAGTAAACCTGAATTGCTACATAGAAGGAATACCAAGTCAAAATGATAGACAATGTCAGCATTGAAACCGATGTAGGCCACTATTTCGATGTGTGCATCAAAGTTTTGCATGTTTTTACTTCAAATATCTCCAAGGTTACCCTTTTTGAATAAAGGTTACTTCAAACTAAAATAAAGTAGAGCATAATGATCAACCTAATATACTGTATATGTTCCAATAGACACACACTGCAGGAGTGCAGACACATGGATGTGTGTCTATTCAAAGTTAAAGAATTTCATGGATTCGTTTTTGTTGTGCCTCTGAAATAAAGTGGGATTGTCTTATTTGATGTGCATTCAGTCTGAATATGATCATAAATTTGTGCATGCTTTCAATTTGATACTTGTCGCTTCCTAGCCAGGCGCTCGGCATTAACAGGATAGAGCAAGGACTGATGGCTTAGTGTCAGGATAATGTGATTGAGTGGGATATCAGGTCATGATGCTGGTGGCCTAATTTTCCAGTGCAGCAGCACTATAAAAGTCACCATGAGTGCGCAGTGTCACAAGTCGGTACCTGTCCTGATATGACCTTAAATGTTGCTAGACATAAAACCAACAACAACCAACAACCAGTGGCAGGGCCAGGCCTCCTACTACTACTGCACAGAATGCGGCCAGAGTCCGTCCATCAGCGGGCGGTCCCAATCTCCACTAGCATTACTCACACAGGGAGGAGGTATGCGACCAATTCTCCGCCTTCTCCATCAGGTTTACACACTGATGCTGGACACCACTATTGTTCACAGGGAAACAAAGTAACAATTAAAAAAACTACAACAAAAAAACTCTCACTCTGACCTAATTTGCACGAGCCTTCTATTGTGTTGCAAAATGGCTCCAATACTGAATATGCATGAGAGTGATTGAGTGAGCGAGCTAGTGAATGAGAGAGAGTGAGAGTGCGTGACTGGGGTGTGAGTGAGTGAGTGAATGAATGAGCGGGTGGTGGGTGAGTGAGCGGGTGAGTGAGTGGCAGAGTGAGCGGGTAAGTGAGTGGGGGAGTGAGGAGTGCCTGAGTGGTGCCTGAGTTGTGACTGAATGAGTGACGGTGAGGAGTGAGTGGGTGAGTGAGTGGGTGAGTGAGTGGGTGAGTGAGTGGGTGACTGAGTGGGTGAGTGAGTGGGTGAGTGAGCGGGGGAGTGAGTGGCGGAGTGAGCGGGTAAGTGAGTGGGGGGAGTGAGGAGTGCCTGAGTGGTGCCTGAGTTGTGACTGAATGAGTGACAGTGAGGAGTGGATGAGCTAGTGAGTGGGTGAGTGAGTGGGTGAGTGAGTGGGTGAGTGAGTGGGTGAGTGAGTGAGTAAGTGAGTGAGTGAGTAAGTGAGTGGGGAGTGAGTGGGTAAGTGAGTGGGGGTAACAGTGAATATTGACGCTATCCATGGATGGTATGTGTGTATGTATGTATGCATTATGTATGTATTATGTATTATGTATGTATTATGTATGTATTGTGTATCTATTGTGTGTGTATTGTGTGTGTATTGTGTATGTATTGTGTATGTATTACGTATGTATTATGTATGTATTATGTATGTATGTATTATGTATGTACGTATTAAAAATAGGGTCTGTACACATGTGAAGATATAGAATTCAAGTCTATTTCAAGACTTTTCCTAGGCTGTTTTTGATAGGAATTCAAGACTATTTTCATTTGGATTTAGTCCGAAATCGCCATTTGTAATGGCAATTTCAAAATAATTTAGTAGATTAGTGGGGACAGTCTAATGGACTTCAAGGCTTTTCAAGGAGGTTATATTCAAGGCAGGGGCCAAATGAAGTTCAAGACTTTTCAAGACTTACCAGGCCCACGTACGCACCCTATATTAATAATATGTATGTATGTATGTATGTATGTATGTATGTATGTATGTATGTATGTATGTATGTATGTATGTATGTATGTATGTATGTATGTATGTATGAATGTATGTATGTATGAATGTATGTATGTATGTATGTATGTATGTATGTATGTATGTATGTATGTATGTATGTATGTAAGTACGTACGTACGTACGTACGTACGTACGTACGTACGTACGTACGTATGTATGTATGTATGTATGTATGTATGTATGTATGTATGTATGTATGTATGTACACATATCTGGGGGAATCGACCTAATTAGAGGAGGATGAAGATAAGAAAAATACAACAAAAAGTATCGATGATGACGATAATAATGATACAACTTTCGCATTATTTACATTTGCATAATTCTCATATGCTACATGCATACTGTTACTAATTTAATTTCGTGCAAATGAACGCTGCCCCCCCCCCTTCCCCCGGTCCATCTGGAAAGCTTATGGAGCAGTCACACTACGACGTGTATTCCGGCGTGCCGCCAACGCGCTTAAATATATTCAACGCGTCGAGAAACGTCAAACTTTTCGGCGTGTTTTGCGAAAAACTCGACACAGCGCAGCGTGTTGGCAGCGCGTTGCTGGCATGTTATTCTAAAAAGTTGCGCCGCGTTCCCACGGTCTTATCGACGCGTTATCGCCGTGTTATCCACGTGTCGCGAGCGTGTTAAACCAAGTTGGTGGGTTGCAAGCGTGTTTTCAACGCGTTATCGGCATGTCGCCAGCGCGTTAAACCAAGTCGGCGAGTTGCAAGCATGTTATCAAAGTGTTGTGGACGTGTCATCGACGGCCCGCAACACGTCGCCGCGCGTCGGGCAGCGCCGAAAGTTTTGTGCAAGCACAAAACTTTCGGCGCTGGGCGACCCGCGCCGACGCGTTGTATCAAAGCGACCTGTCACTCAAAGCGACCTGTCACTCAACGTGTACCGACGCGCCGGTAACGCGTTTATAACGCGTTTGTAACGGGTCTCGACGCGTCCCGACGTTTCACCCAAAAACCCAACACGTTGCCACGCGTTGTCCAACGCCGGGCCATCACGTCGTAGTGTGACTGCACCATTACATGCGCCACAGGCTGAGCACAGGTATTCAACTCTAATAGATGTCATCTTCCTAATAAGGTGTAACGAGGAAGATATGGAATGCAAGGCTATTTCAAGGCTTTTCGGGGCTGTTTTTGATAGGAATTCAAGACTACTTTCATTTGGATTTCTGGAGAGAAAAAACAATGAAGGCGAATGGCAATTTCGGACTAAATTAGATCAGTGGGCACAGTTTAATGGAATTCAAGGCTTTTCAAGACTAATTACCCACAATAGGTGAAATTCGAGGCTTTTCAAGGCCTTGAAATGGGACAAATGAACTTCAAAGCCTTTTCAAAACAAGTACGGACCCTGCATTTAATTTTGTGAAAACGAACGCTGCCTCCCCGTCCATCTGTAAAGCTTACATGCGCCGCAGGCTGAGCACAGGCATTCGACTCTAATAGATGTCAGTGTCATACTAAGGTGTAACGTGGATTACTTCTCACGCGTATCAATACCTAAAACCTGCTTCAGGGCGTGTCTCGAATGAAAAGTGTATATTACATTAGTAGTCCTATGCCAGCATAATTCCTAGTGCGAGCAACCCCTTAACAAGAGCAAGTACTCGCGGTGCTGCACGGGTGTGAGGATTGGGGTGAGGTCTGTGTAGTAATTGTGGAGGAGTTATTCAGGTGGTCTGTCCTTGTCGACCAATAATAACATTGTGTCTGCCGGACCTGGCCACTTTCCCGCACCTGGCCGCCTATCCACTGATGTGCACGTGGTCCCAGGTGTTCTCTACGGGGTCCTAATCTTGTGAGACACGGGTCATTACAGTCGCACAGCCTCTCCGTGCAGCCACCGTGCCAATTTCTCAGCGGGGGTCAGCAGAGCAGCGCCATGATATCGACTACTAAACTATGCTTTATTCTTTAGGAAATTCTGATTATATTATCTATTTCAACGTGGAACTCTATGGAAGAGGACCCAATTTCTGAACCCATATGGTGTGAAGAAAAAGTAATCGGATTTTGTAATGTGGCGCTATGTGATGTTTGAAGTTTGTGGCATGTTTGTGGTCTGTGTGGATGACGCTGTTGTGCGCACCTCCTCTGCCAGTCCTTTCAGACTTCTGAACGCGGAGGACACTGCCTCCATGCTAAGCCTGCCCGATGGGGTTGCATGTACACAATATAGTGTTGAACACATATGTACGTACATACATACATACATACATACATAAATACATACACACATACATACATGCATGTATGCATACATACATACACACACATACATACATACATACATACATACATACATACATACATACATACACACATACATGCATACATATATGTGTGCACACATACATTCTTACATGTATATATATATATATGTATATCTTACACACACATTCTAACGTACATACATTTTTATTTATTTACATATATGGGTCATTCTCCTGAAAACTGGCCAGAAGTGTCACATGGAGAGTTAAAATTTAATATTTGATTTTTTTTAACATTTTTTGGTTGCAAATGAAAGCTGGAAATCTCCCCTTTACATCTATGTAAAATATAAATTGATGAGATAAAAAATAAAGGTGTAGTCCATGAATAAGATATCTCTTATGGCAGTATAACATGTGTGTCACACGTGTAACACATGTTTAGGACACCACACAGTCTGCTTAATAAATATCTAATCAGAATTAAATAATATCATACTTAGAAGCATATTAATCTTGGCATAATATACAGAAATATCTAGTGCTTATATTGATAAAAAAAAGTAATTCCCAGCCATGCTTTATTCACTGAATAATTAGTGTACAATATTTGTGTGGCATCCAGACACCACGGTTACACGTGTGACGGAAATTTGTAATGTTATTTCTGAAGACATTACATTTAAAAAAATAAAAAAATGTAAGCATGCATACATGTTAATAAATACTTCCTCTTTGATTTGGGAACTGTTTTGTTTGATATATCAATGCAATACAAGATATTAATAAGGATTCAACCACATCCCATATGTCATGTTACAAATGGCTGACTGTAAAATGGGGTTTTTTGGTACAAAAACAGTTCATAACTAAAAAGACCAAAGTTGCACACAGTTTTTTTTTTATTTCACTTATTTCTTTCATCAAATCTGAACATGAATAAGAAAAATATAAGGAAAAAAAATGAGTAGGAAGGTTTTTATTGATGTTTTAAAATCCCATCTCATGCTGACCAGTTTTCAGGAGAGTGACCCATATGCATACATTCACAAATACATTATACATAAATACATACACACATGCATATATACATACACACATATTTTACCTGTATACATACATTATTACATATTTACACATTTTACCTAAATACATACACAATTCTTAAATAAATACAAATACAAATTTTGCCAGAGGGTAAAATGGGTAAAATGCTGTAACCTTAAATTTTCTGAGGGTACAACTCTATACATTCAAAGAGTTGGGATAATTTTTTTTAAAGGTTCTGCGAGGAGCCAGAGACAACAAAGCCTCCAGAACCCTTACTACCATCCTCCCCCCCCCCCCCCCCACCCTGTGTACCCTCAATAAAAATGTTCTGGTTTAATCCCTAATATATATATATACATAAATACATACATGTACATTCTTACTTACATCCGTCCATCCATCCATCCACCCACCCACCAGTTTGTTTGTTGTTTTACATCCTAGCAACATCTAAGGTCATATCAGGACGGGTACCGACTTGTGACAGTGTGCACTCATGGCGACTTTATAGTGCTGCCCACTGGGAGACCAGACCGCCAGCACCATGACCTGATATCCCACTCAGTCACATTATCCTGACACTGAGCCAACCAGTCCTTGCCCTATCCTAATAATGCCGAGCGCCTGGCTAGGAAGCAACAAGTATCAATTTGTAACTCATTGGTTTGACTCGACCAGGGTTCGAACCCACGATCCCATGGTCTACCAACACGGGAGACGGACGCTCTAACTCATTCGGCCATCCAGTCTGGTTCGATTAGATGTAGTTGCATTACGATGTCATAATTGGGTGCATGCGTCGACCAAGTTAGAAATAATTTAATATGGCCATTATTGTGTTTATATTTACTAGTCCTGGAATCCACAGGCGTATATAATGGTCCTATCTCAACGAATGAGACTAGCGAGGTTACAGTTCACTGACAAGTTAGTTCGTTCGTACTTAACATACATTGACCTTAGATGTTACCAGGACGTAACACCCCAAAAAAACAACCAACCATATCCACTGAGATGGCTGCACATGTCACTATGTGTAATACCTCAGATCGAACCGCACAGTAGTAGCTTAAGTGGGTGTCATTGTGGTAGTGGGTTCATATTGCAGTCTGGCACACCACACACAAAGCCTGAAGAGCGGCCCGGACATGGTGCTGACAAGGCGTGTCACCCCGTCCGGACAGTGGGCTGGCCACGAGAATAAAGGCCCCGTCACACTTTACTGGATTGAGGATACGGACAGACTAGGACAAAAATATTCTAATCCGGCGTGATTCGGACTTGAAATGTATCGATTATGTAATGGACGGTAACGGACGGGTAACAGACGTTAACGGAGGTAACGGTTGATAACGTATCTAACGATCAACGGACAATTTAGTATACAAAAATACGGCAACGAACCTGTAATGGATATGTAGCAGACGGGAACAGACGGGAACAGAAGGTAATGAACAGGGAACGGACGGGGAATGGATGGTAATGGATAATAACCACATATGTCAGTCCGGCGCAATCCGTGCATGCTCAAAACTTGTAACGGATCAGGCCAGATATCAACGGATATGCAACGGATATGCAACGGACACAAACAGGACTTTGTCGGATATCAACAGACTTTGTTCCGTTTTAATCCGTTTCCTCGATCCCGTAAAGTGTGAGAGGGCCTTAACACCCGAATAACACCACAAACACACACACGACTACGACCACGAGCACCAACATCACCCCCCCTCCAACACCAGCACCACACCAGCACCACACCACCACCAGCACGAGCACGAACACGAGCACAACCACCACCACACCACCACGACCACCAGCACGAGCACGAGCACGAGCACGAGCACAACCACCACCACCACCACCACCACCACCACCGCCACCAACACCACCACCACCGATTTCAATCGCTGGAGATAACTGTGACACCCACACACTGTGATATATCACAGGGATAATGTGTGTCCTTTACCCTGGCAAACAAAAACAACAGCAACAATGAGCAACAAACACCATGGAATTCTGACTTTTGGAAAATTATCCACGATACTCAGACAATTCCTTGGGTGATGTCCGCTTTTTGACTGAAACCCCCCGAAATAAACAGTAATCTGTCATATTTGATGATATATACCGCAATGAAAAAAACAAAGCATCTTGATTGAGCATGGGCTCAATTTTAATCCAATTGAATTATCTCCATAGCATAACTTCAATAGACAAGTAAAGTTGCATAGTCCGATACTTTTGAGTTTTTGCTATTTTCTGAGATAAATATATTATACTAATCATTATAATCTACTTTACTTTAGTTTGAAGTAACTTTAATTTTAAATGGCTAAGTTTGGAGATATTTGATGTCAAAACATGCCAAAATAATGTTGGCAAGTACGCCAAAACTCTGACACCAAAGACTTCAGTAGTAATGGTTTCTATTAATTGACTTATTATGTCCTTCTATGCAGCAACAAATGCTTAATAATTGCACCCGTGTCTAAGTTGAATAAGTAGAATCGAATCTAGATAAGTGTTTTTGTTTTGAAAATTTGATGTTTTCATCGGACTATGAAACATTAAGATTTTAACAGTAGTGATTCGTCTCTACACCACTGCTATGATAGCTGTATACAAATTACAAGTCCTGCATAAAGATCCTACATATCTACTGCTATTTGAGCCTCCCTCCACATTACATGTCATATTCTATTACCGAATTAAACGATTTTACATAGATGCAAGGACATGGACTATTCTTCTTTGGGCGGACAAATGTAATATACGCGTCCCACACAGCTATGTATTATTTAATAACTCAATTTACGCCTCCGACGTTCTATTATTGAAAGTCTCTAAACAGGGAACAACACGAATTCATGGCCACAGATTGCATCACTATTACATAGCAGTGATCCCCAACTCCGTCGCCCGAGATATTGATATGATTCCAAGCTCGGCTATCACGACCGAAAGACCATATATTTTTACATGCTCTTTTAGGCGCCAACTCCAAACTTGTGCAAACATATTAGAAACTTGTCTGTTTCCTGGAACGAGATGTTGCCGTACGCTAATAGCTATGTGAGCATACACAGTTCCTCAGGACCAGACGGAATGGCTGAATGAGTTGAGCATCCATCTCCCCTTTTGGTAGATCGTGGGATTCGAACCCATGGGTTCAAACCCTGGTCAAGTCAAAACAATGACTTAAAAACTTATACTTGTCACTACCTAACCTGGTGCTCGGCATTATTAGGATAAAGTAAGGACTGGTTGGCTCAGTGTCAGGATAATGTGACTGAGTGGGATATCAGGTCATGATGCTGGCAGCTGGTCTCCCCGTAGGGCAGTTTTATAAAGTTGCTGTGAGTGTGCACTGTCACAAGTCGGTACCCGTCCTGATATTACCGTAGATGTTGCGAGGACATAAAACTCCAACAACCAACCAACCTGAAACAAGATGTCACCGTGCGCCAATAACTATGTGAACATCTACAGTTCCTCAGCATCGCCTCTATAGAGCGTACACATTTACTCTATGCTAGAATAAACATATCTCGGAGTGCTTTGCGAGTCAACACATCAGACGACTGCAGCACAGCACACCTCCTTACCAGAAGAAAAAATACATAGAAAATAAGACCAATACTTGCAGTATAATGCACCAGGGACTTTCTGGAGCCGACACCAAAGCCAATAACTGGCTATCCACGTGACAGCACAGTCTCTTCAAGCTCGCTTTGCTGTCACTAGGTAGTTGTTGGAGTTTTACATCCTGGCAACATCTAAGGTCATATCAAGATGGGTACCGACTTGTGACACTGCGCACTCATGGCGACTTTATAGTGCTGCCCCACTGGGAAATCGGGCTGCCAGCACCATGACCCAATATCCTACACAGTCACATTATCCTGACACGAAGCTAACATATTAATGCCAATCGCCAGGCTAGGAAACGACAAGAATATATTGTTATGTCATTGGTTTATGCCGTGCTCTAGCGATTCGGCCACTGCTCCTGGACCATCCTTTAAGCACTCAATTCACACTATTCATGCCGAGGACATGTTGAAACCATACTGAGGCCACATATGCATCTGCGAGGCGCCGCTGTATGAAAGGTCATGTAAATACTTTTTTGTTGACCAATACCTGTTGAAGTCACTCAAATTTGAGGGCATTCATTTTTTAAACTACCATATTTATCTTTGCATACCTGTTTTCTATCTATTGGCCAATTTTCACTAAGATTGGGTTCCCCATTCTTTAACTACAATGTGACTGTCAACTTCAAGTCTGCATAGTTATGGTGGTATCATGTATCATGCAGCACTGTCAGTGTAGTTATCTGTGTAACAAAGTTGAACAACTAGTCTTAGTAATTACAAATTAATAAAAGCTTTAAAAGGGTTAAAATATATGTTTAAAATATATCTATATTAAGAAAGTTATGCAATTTTGAATTTAAGAAAAGATTGGCAGCCAAGGTGAGTGACATTGCCTACTGAAATGCACCTGATCATCACTCAATCTTCATGAAAATTGACCAATAAATAGAAAAAAGGTAAGCAAAAATTAATATGATAGTTTCAAAAGTGAATATCTTCAAATTTTACTCCTTTAATTTAGGTTGTAGTTCATACACATCGGCACACAGTGGTGTCTTATGGCCATTTCCAATACCGACGCTTACTTCTGATGCCGAATTAGGTCACGCGTGAATAGTGTGAACAGTCGTGAATAGGCACTCAACCTTGACCCGGAAGTGCAGTTACTTGCCGATTCCGGGCAACGTGAGAAAGAAGGTAATGTAGCGAAGCCCTTCGTTTCACAGTTCACCATTGAAGTTCTTGCCTGGTAAAGACTTTGCCGATAGGACGTAGTAAAACTAAGCCTTACCGCCTGTTGCCAAGGTAATGACAACCATAATTCTAAAGATGGTTGGTTGTTGGAGGTTTACATCATGGAAAGATCTACGGTCATGTCAGGACGGGTACCAACTTGTGACAGTGCGCACTCATGGCGACTTTATAGTGCTTCCCCACTGGGAGACTAGGCCACCAGCACCATGACATGATATCCCACTCTGAGCCAATCAGTCCTTGCCATATCCTAATAATGCCTTGAACTTGAAATAATACATTGAAGATGAAATGACTGATCCTGGTATCTATGACAGTGACCTGGGTCCATATCAGACATCCATCCTCACTCCCATCATAATCCTTATAGAAATCAGATTGTCACTAGGAAACCGACCACAAACAATCGCATACTAGTGAAGGCTATAAACAGAAGCACGATTAAAACAACACAAATGAGAATTCACGGAACACAAAAAAAAACAACATCCAAAGGCACAGACAAGATGTGCACACAAATTGAGTACATATTGGTTTGCCCATTTTCCTGAAATGTCCTGTTACAGTTGACAATATGAGTAATTCCCTTGTTTGGTTGTTGGAGTTTTACGTCCTGGCAACATCTAATGTCATATCAGGATGGGTACCGACTTGTGACAGTGTGCACTCATGGCGACTTCATAGTGCTGCCCCTCTGGGAAATCAGGATGCGGGCACCATGATTCGATATCCCATTCAGTTACATTATCCTAACACTAAGCTACCCAGTTCTTGCCCTATCCTATTAATGCCGAATGCCAGGCTAGGAAACGACAAGTATCAATTATTAAGTGATTGGTTTGACTCGGCCGGGAACCAAATCCAGAACTTCCGCATGCGAGGTCCATGCTCTACCGATTCGGGCACCGCGCCCGGTGAGTAATTCTGAGTTACGCTTGTCACTCATGAAGGAGTGATATGAAGACCGAGCATGCCGGGTCCTAGCTATAGCTTGCACAGTAGGAAGTGGGCTACGTGGTAAATATACGCACACCATGATACAGGAAGTTGTATTTTATCTAGTATAAAATATTTGCCAGGGCAATTTCAGTGCAATCTAATTTTTGTTGTTGGTAAAACAGTTTATTTCATCAGAACATACATTCTTTTTTCAGCGCCGAGGCTCTGGTCTTGGGGCCATTTACATTACATTGTAGATAGGTAGCTCAGCGGGTATTTAGGTAGGACAAATTAGTAGATTAAAGCTGCATACTCCCATGAAAACATCAAATTTTCAAAATCAAAACAAGTAGATCTCGATTTGATTCTATATATCTAACTTAGATCCTGGTGAATTTTTAAACACTTGTCACCAAATAGAAGGGAAGACTGAGGCAAGTTAATAGAACCTGTTACGGCAAAAACCTATGGCGTCAGAATGTTGGCCATGATTTTAAAAGGAGACGATAAAAGTATGAGCACAATCCCCTGCTGCAGGTGCACAATTCTCCATACTACTAACAACACAGAAGATTTATCTGCAGAAGTCGGGACCATTCAAATTACCATCCAGCGATCCTTATTTCTACGATACACGTCAACAAGAACCACTGTGTTTGAACCCGACCTAATATCCACGTTTGTCTTATGTGGGTCAATCAATATTATATTATATTATATTACAGAGCAACCTCATAAAAACAACGAAATCTGAGTTAAGAGAGTGAATGTCCATGTCAGGTATAAACTACCTATTTCTTAAGCAACCCATTAGAAAAAGTGTTGGGAAGCTGTGGTGATATATCCACATCATTTTGGACTCGAATATGATGAATATATTATATAATATGATAAACGTAAATGCTTATCTATCACAGCCCCTAATTTTAGAATGTATGTGCAGTGGTGATAGATTAGTTGTAAAAACGTTCTTTCTGAAATACAGTAAAACCTCTCTATACCGACCCCTCCACTCCCCTATATCGATCGCTTTATTTGGGTCCCCAAAATAGCATTGTAAGGATATTCTAACTCTAAACCGACCACCTCCCTAAATGGACCACTTAAAGTCGGTCCCAAGGTCGGTCGATTTAGAGAGGTTTTACTGTAATTTGAACATTGCTCCGTTTTCAAAAGTAGTAGAACATTATTTGACATTACACTTTTACAGTATGTAAATTACATACTGTAACGTTAAATAATTTTCTTATATATCCTTTATAGAGTCATGAGTTGCTCACAGTATTTTCTGTAATGGTGTTACCATGTATCATATTCAGCGTACACTATATATATTTCCATTGTACATGTACAATATTAACCCCTACCATCGGTAACTCAATCGGCTAAAATGAACACACTTCCCCTTTATTAGTATGCTTTAACGAGGGTGCACTGTACTTGCAACGGGCCTCTTCAATACTCGCATTTCTATCACGATTACTATCGGTATTATCATTACCGGAAAGGAAAGTTCAAGACCTACCTTAATTGTCCATTGGAACTAATATAGAACCCTGTTTCATCGACCGTGTAACTAATAATAAAACTCACCTGAAACATAAAAAGCACAGTGGTTAGTTACACTTACAGGTTAATAATATATACATATCTACAATACTCTGGACCCCCAATAGCCTATGTTTACTTTTTGTGCTGCGGGGTCGTTAAACAAACAAAACAAAACTTTACAAAAAAGACAAGAGGGGGCCAGCAATGGTGTTTGAATCTAGGTTTACTCCATATCATCCTATTCCTTTGTTTAATTTGTTGTATATATATTTTTTTTAAAGTCTGGCTTAAGTATATGTTTTATGGCCCATTTCTTCACCACAGGATAAGCATCAAATGTCTTTCTGCCCTTTTTAATGTACCTGCTGCCGTGCGAGCATAATCTATATGTTTTTTGGGGTGTTTTTTGTTGGTACACTAGTTGTTTAAGCAGGGGAAATTTCAGTCGCAGACGACTGGTCTTCCTCATTCCACTGCTCCTTGGCCTATCCTGGTAATGCTGAGCGTCTGGCTAGGAAGCGACAAGTATCAATTTTTAAGTCATTGGTTTGACTCGACCAGGATTCAAACCAACGATCTACCAACATGAGATTCGGCTGTCCCGTCTGGTCAAGAGTGATAAACTAAAAAGCATCATTTTAGGTCAAGCATCAGATATACCGCCTCCATATGGACGCAAGTACAATAATAATATGGAAAACCATGAACCATGTTGTTGGATCAAAGATAAAAATGGTCATGGATTAGACCTACCACCAACACCACCACACATGCACGCACACACATATGTTAAAATATAACAAGTATAAATTGCCGCGCGTGCAATAATACGTAGAATATCGGATCAATGATGAAACTATCATATATACACCCCCCTCCCTTCTCCCCCCCCCCCCCTTCCCACCCCGACACACCCTACATCCCAGGACGGCAGTGGCTAGGAATGCCCCCGACACACGTTCCGGTGAGACTCAATTAGCAGTTCTCCGTACACGTCCTCCCGGTAGTGCCGGGTAAATGCGAGTTACTTTCCCTCCTGTTGAGCCGGTCTTCCATCACGGCCAAGTGTGTCCTGACTGAGTGAGTGGTTTGCAGCTTTATCACCTAGCAACACTAGAGGTCATACACCAACTTGAGGCTACTGTGCACACAGCTGGCAGCTTGATAGGGCTGTCCCACGGAGTACCATGATACACCATGCAGGAGACGTTACCATGACACTAAGCCAACCAGTCCGGGCACTCCCCTACTAATGCATACCACCAGTCAGGGATCGAACCCACGGCCTCCCATAGAGGCCTACTACGTCGGCTTTTCAGGGTATTCTGGCACAAGTGAACAGGGCATTATTTGGGACTAACGCTCTCGCCATTAATATTAGATACAGGTTGGTTGGTTGGTTGGAGTTTTACATCCTGACAACATCTACGGTAATATCATGATGGGTACCGACTTGTGACAGTGCACACTCATGGTGAATGTATAGTGCTGCCCCACTTGGAAATCAGGCTGCCAGCACCATGACCCAATATCCCACTCAATCACATTATCCTGACACTGAGCTAACCAATACTTGCCCTATCCTATTAATGCCGAGCGCCAGGGCTAGGAAGCGATAAGTATCAATTCTATAAGTCATTTAGACACGAGTTTGACGACAGTATGACGCAATGCCTTTATTGTACGCACCCAAGAATGACGTTTACTAACAAATCAACAAACGTTTTCACAATACAAAATCTTCTAATCGTCTTAATTATAACGAGACCCCAGTGTAGAGCTGACTAAATCACCTGAGGTCTTAAACGAAATGTAAATCTATCTGAGAACAATATCACAATATGAGCATCATTTTATCACAATACAGTACAACCCGGTTAAACCAAACTTGAAGGGGGCCTAGGAATTTGTTTGGATTAACCGATCATTGGTTTAGCCGAGCTTTGGCTTCGACTTTGACTTGGCTTTGGCAAAAACATGGGTGCATTATGAATGTAATATACAATATATGTGGACACTTTGATTAGTGTTGTTTTATGGATATACAGTACAACCCCGTTAAACCAAGCTCAGTTAAACCAAATGATCGGTTAATCCAAACTTTTTTCGGCGGCCCAGCAAGATACTACCAGTTATCATATAAAAAAGTCTCTGATTTCTGCTGAAGTATAGACTTATGGGGGTAACACAATCACTGCACTAGAGTTTGGGTGCTGAAGTTTGGTTTAACCGTACCGGAAGTGGCCTGGGGCCTGGAAATTTTGTTTGGATTAACCGATAATTTGGATTAACCAACTTTGGTTTAACCAACTTTTTTATATGATAAATGATAGTATTTTGCTGGGCCGCCGAAAAAAGTTTGGATTAACCGATTGTTTGGTTTAACCGAGCTTGGCTTAATGGGGTTGTACTGTACATTTAAATCAATTGGGAAGGGTTAGCGGGGTTATTTTTCTTTTATTGGAGGAGGAGCCGAAGTGTTGGTAATGCACATATCTACTCCATCAGTGCATGCCTGATAGGTTGCTTGGTTGTTGGAGTTTTACATCCTGGCAACATCTAAGGTCATATCAGGACGGAGCCTGACATGTTGACGGGCTACACGACACACGACACGGACATGAAACATACACGGAGTATGGGCGAAGCCACTGATCTGGATGCATGGAAGCTTAAGGTGGCGGGGGGGGGGGTGATGAGGCCGTGGGGGGTGGGGGGTACTGTGAGAGGGGAGGCAAAATGACAGTTTGTTTTATTTAACGACGTCTCTAGAGCACATTGATTTTTATCATCGGCTATTGGATGTCAAACATATGGTCATTGTGACATATTTCTTTGGATGAAACCTGCTGCCACCACAGAGGCTACTCTTTCCAATAAGCAGCAAGGGGTCTTTTATATGCACTTTCCCACAGACAGGACAGCACATACCGCAGCCTTTGATGAACCAGTTGTGGCCCATTGGTTGGAACGGAAAATAGCCGAAACTGCAAATGTGTCCACTGAGCAGGATAATCAATATCACATATCCTACTTTAAACGAGCCGGCGGTTAGAGGCAAACCGCCTGCTCACTCTTAAATGCTAAAGTAAAGAAAGTACTCAAATGCATCAAATAAATATTAAAAATTAAAAGAAAAAACCTCCACCCCACACTACTATTTGAAATGATTGAGATTGATTGGTGTACCAGGTGTCCAGGCTAGCGTCTACCTCGGCAGGTCCTGCGTAGTTAACAGCCTTAGTCACTGTTCATTTACGGACGGATGGGGGCGAGGTAATGGAGTGGTGATAGGTGCGGTGAAGTATGGTACAAACTGAGTTCGCGTGGGTGAGGGTTCAATGAGGGTGTGCACCGGTGTGCTGGTGAGTGATGGTTAGGTGTTGGTTGAGTGTGGTAAGGATGCGATTGGGTTGAATACAGGTGAGAGCTGGTGGGGGTGAATTGCGTACAAGTGAGAACTGGTGGGGTGAGTTGAATATAGGTGCACCTGCCAGTGTGTGAGTGTGTGTGTGTGCAGTGTGTGTAGTATGTGCATGTAGTATGTGTGCGAGAGTGTTGTAGTGCGTGTCAGTGTGCCTATGTGTGTCTGTGCAAGCATGTGTGTACCTATGTGTGCTGTGTAAGTGCCTATCTGAGCATATATGTGAATGACTATGTATGCATCTATGTGAGCATCTATGTGAGCATCTATGTGTGTGTCTATGTGTGTGTCTGTGTGTGTCTATGTGTGTATATGTGTGTGTCTATGTGTGTGTCTATGTGTGCGTCTATGTGTGCATCTATGTGTGCATCTATGTGAGTGTATATGTGTGCGTCTATGTCTGCATCTATGTGTGCATCTATGTGTGTATCTATGTGTGTCTATGTGATCACACACAACAAGTGTCTATGTGTGTGTCTGTGTGTGTCTATGTGTGCGTCTATGTGTGCATCTATGTGTGCATCTATGTGTGCATCTATGTGAGTGTCTATGTGTGCGTCTATGTGTGCATCTATGTGTGCATCTATGTGTGCATCTATGTGTGCATCTATGTGTGTATCTATGTGTGTCTATGTGAGTGTCTATGGGTGCATCTATGTGTGAGTATATGTGAGTGTCTATGCGAGCATCTATGTGCGTGTCTATGTGCATTTATGTGTGCATCTATGTGAGCATCTATGTGAGCATATATGTGAGCATCTATGTGTGCATCTATGTGAGCATATATGTTTGCATCTATGTGAGCATGTATGTGAGCATCTATGTGTGCATCAATGTGTGTATATGTGTGCGTCTATGTGAACATCTATGTGAGCATGTATGTGCACGTCTATGTCTGTATCTATGTGAGTGTCTATGTGAGCATCTATGTGAGCATCTATGTATGCAGCTATGTGTGCATCTATTGGGTTATATGTGAGTGTCTATTTGAGCATTTATGTGAGCATCTATGCGTATGTCTATTGTGTCTATGTGTGTCTATGTGTGTGTCTATGTCAGCATCTATGTGAACATCTATGTGGCCGTCGGTGTGTGTATGTGAGCATCTATGTGAGCATTTATATGTGCATCCATGTGTGTGTCTATGTGTGTGTCTATGTGAATGTCTATGTGCATCTATGTGAGGATCTATGTGCTTCTATGTGAACAACTATGTGAGCGTCTATATGAGCGTCTATGGGTGTGTCTATGTGTGCGTCTATGTGAATGTCTGTGAGCATCTATGTGAGCGCCTATGTGAGCGTCTAGGTGAACGTCTATAGATAGGTACTGGCAGCACCCATTAAAAGTCCAGGAATGGTGCATTTTTCATCAATATTCACATGCTTGTAACTATTTCTCTATGTATATGATTTAGATGAAATTACATCACCTAGAACATCAAGATATGTTCTATCCGATGGTGCTGTTGGATAGAGTATATAGTAAGTTGGTATTTAAGTAAACTCCATTTGAATGATGAGTGTATTTAGTGAATATTCCTTCATTACTGATGTAAATGAAAACGACTGAAAACAGGGTATCTTTAATGGGCTCGCGCTTCCTGGCACTACCTCGTAGAAAGTCATGGATAGTACCGCAATGACCTCAGCTTTCTAACCATATATGGTTTGCCTAGGTCAAAAAGGTCCATCAGGTCAAATTCTGCAATTTAAATAATTTAGAAAGTTTAAAGCCGATCTACTGAATTAAAAGATATTTTAAACCTCATAAGATTTGGTATGTATAGATAGACAATTTGATTCCCTTTCCAATAATACCAATCTTAGTATAGTGCTAGTTAGTGTATGGAGCCGCAGACAAAATATTGACACCAACCTGTTTGGGTCTTTGCTGACCACACTAGTTTCACAATGGTGACACCCATGTAGAAACATGTACATGACATTGATGTCTTTTAAGATATATCAGAGAACATATAATCTAATATTGGGCCAAATTTGGGGAAGATCCAACCATTTCTCTAGCCACAGCGAATATTTAAAGATTTATTTAGATCAATATTTTTGGTTTCAGACACTTTTAATTTGTATTTGCCATCAAAATGCAGATTTTGATATTATTAGCTAATATCCATTAGTTCCATATACTATGTCTGCAAAATTTGAAGAAGATCCACCTATTGGATGAGCTACAGTGAGTGTTCAAAGCTTGATGAACAAATCTTTATTTGTTATACTTGTCTTTTGTAAGTGCAATCAAAATGCACTTTTTGTATTTCTGGACAGAATATTAATATGATACCATGTATTACCTCCAGATAATGTGCACTGTCAATTTATAGGAAGTTTAACCAATTGGTTAAGCTACAATGATCATTTAAAAATTCATCAAATTGATATATTTGGTTTTCCGACAATTTGTCTTTATATGTTCAATCAAAATTCAATATTTTCCATATTTTTTTATATTATATTGATATCAATCATATATATTAGTCTCAGTGATTGGTTATTGTAATACTGTGCCAAATATGAGGAAGTTTCAAAAGGTTAATTTGCTGCAATGAGCTTTCAAAGATTGAAATGTTGAACAAAATTCACTTATAGATGCTGTTTATAGGCAAACAATTACACTTTATGACATTTTAGGATGCAAATATCTTTTAATTCGCTGCGGCTAGAGCTCTGAAAAAAATAGGCTATTATACTGTTATGAATATATGAACTATTTATGATTTATTCAGTCTTGTTGTAGTTTTCAAAGAAAATACCATGCTTGGAAAATGACTATTTGGCCAAATCAGAATGTTTTTTTTGTGTTACGAATTGCACTTTTTGACATTGCCTTCTCAAAAATCTGCTTGACTAATTGATTTAGTAATTGACAATTTAATTTCCTTTATATATGCAGAATGGAAATTGGTTAGCAGAAAATACTCCCCTCACATCATTCCACTTGTTATTAAAATTGGTGAAAGTTCCACTTTTAATTCAAAATTAATACATTTTATATATTTAATCTTACAGAATTATTATCTCAAGAACAATAACATTTATAACCTAACTCTTTTTGGATTTCGGCTTGTAATTTCAACGTCTACAGGATGGAATAAAAATATTGCACCCTATGCATATTTTTTTAATTTCGCTGCCGGTACCTACTATAGATGTTAAATTCTATAGATGTGAACGTCTGTGTTTGTACATGCGTGGCTTGGTGAGCGGGTCTCGCCGAATGGTATGTGACCGCGCCAGGTATATGGCCGCCCCGCGCCGCCCCACCCCGCCCTGCCCCACCACGTCCCTCCCGACCATCGCCCCGCCCCGGCTACCGCCCCCCCCCCCCGCCCCGCCGATCAGCCGCGCCGCCGCCCCGCCTGGTGTTTGCTGGCGCCGACCATGTCCGGTGCTGCTCAAGTGGACGGCGCCTGCGCGTCGGGCTGATAACCAATCGCGCCTGCGCGCGCCCCCGGAATACGGAGCAGTTCCCGGCAACTGGAGGCCGCAGTCGCCGGGAAATCAGTGAATAAATAAATCACCCGTTCCACGAGCAACAGGTGAGAAACCAAGGAACACAATTAAACAAGTCGCACTCAGTTCATGAGCGACGTCTGGTTTCCGGTTGCTTCCAAGTAGGCGGGGCGAGGCAGTCTGCAGTCTCTCTCCTCCTCTCCCTCGCGCTCTCTTTCTGTCGATATCCCTGTCACCTTTGTTTTTTTCTCTCCCGAAGCGGCAGTTCAGCTCACCACACTGAGATTCAGGGGGTGAACACTGAGATTCAGTGGGTGAATGATTTAATGCCACGCCGGCAACAATGGCCGTTTTCCTATCTCAAGCCACAAACAGGCCAGGCCGTCTTATGTATTGAAAATGCACTAATATTAAAGCTGTAGGCCTATAGTCCGATGAAAGCATCACATTTTCAAATCCAAGAACTTCACCTAGATTTGAGTCTACATCGGAAACTTTGATCTTGGTACACTGATTAAGTTACATAGTCCAATTGTTTTGAGTTTCTGTCATAAACTGATAATCTACCTTACTTTAGATTCAAATCCTGTTAATTTTAAACAGCTAAGTTTTGACATATTTGAAGTCCAAACATGTAAAATTACAAAATCAAAACCTTTAATATCTGTATTTGTACATTATGGTTACACCAACAAATATTCCAGTTCCACCAGCCGTGCAGCATAGTAACAAAATATAGGGTCCATTATATAATTTTGTAAATCCCAATAGAACAAGAATATTCCGATCACCATATATGTGTATCGACTATCCAGTGTTAATGTATATTTCTCTGTTCTATATCAACTCTGACTAAAGATGGAGTTTTAAAATTAATAGTGGCTTAGCACAATTACTGATTTTAATAATCGTAAAAGATTATCCCCATTGATTTGTTGGAGTTTTACATCCTGACAACATCTAACGCCATATCAGGAGGGGCACCGACTTGTGGCAGTGCGCACTCATGGCCATTTTATAATGTTGCCCCACTGGGAGACCAGGCCACCGGCACCATGACCTGATATCCCGCCCAGCAACATTATCCTGATACTGAGCAAGCCAGTCCGTGCCCTATCCTATTAATGCCGAGTACCAGGTTATATAGCGACAGGCATAGACTTTGTACATCATTGGTTTGACTCGTCCTGGGTTCGAACCCGCGACCTCCCGCACGAGAAGCCAGCACGATATAGACATCCATCTAACAAATGCTCGTCCTGATATGACCATAGATGTTGCCAGGACGTAAAATAACAAACAAATCTAACAAATGCAAACAAGACGCGGAGCAATGCGTAACAGTTCGCCACTTACAATTGTATTTCAATTTTAACTATGAGATCAGTGTTTAAATTCTGCCTGGCCATCGCTTTTACGTGTAATGTAAAACCTCACAATAAAATGTAAAAACTGCAAAGAATAAATATACCAATGTATTACTCGTTCTCATTCTGATGGGATGGCCAAATGAGTTAGAGCATCAGTCTCCCGTGTTGGTAGATCATGGGTTTGAATCCTGGTTGAGTTAAACCAATGATGTAAAAATTGATACTTGTCGCTTCCTAGCCAGGCTCTCGGCATTATTAGGATAGGGCAAGGAGCAGTGGAATGAGGAAGACCAATCGTCCATGATTGAAATTTCCCCTGCTTAAACAACTAATGTACAACAACAACAAAAATCTTGTTGAAGAGAAAAATGAATCCCTACCTACTGTGTTGAAGCGTCAACATACTTATTATATACTAGGCTGAAGTTCAAATGTCTCGATTACATGACGTCAGACAGAGATGGGTGAACAGGTGGAATAAAATAGGTTACCAAATACGGGGAAATTATTCCATGCGGAATGCTTGTTTATATTCCTCCTCTGTCATTAGTGATCTACGAGTCTAATATCTCATCGCACAATCCAATCAGTCTGCGAGTCTACACCATTCGATACTAGATCACCTGACTGAGCGGATCATTAGAGAGAACTGACCTAAACAGTAATTCCAAAGGCTCCCACAGTCTCAGTGTAAACTACGTCATAAATCCCCCCCCCCCTTCCTCCCACCACCACAACCACCACACGCGCACACGCAATTTTATTGGGTTTATTTTGGTAAGTATGTATATGTATATTCTGCTGAATTAGTTCTTTGTCAGTGCCAAAGCACTGGTCTTCCTGCCATTTTTCAATTTGGGATTAGTTACGCAAAACTGGTATATAGAGTAAGGTATATAAAAAAAGTTTCTTTTATTTAATGATGCCTCTAGAGCACATTGATTTTTATCATTGGCTATTGGACATCAAACATTTGGTCATACTGACACATTTCTTTAAAGGAAACCTACTGCTGCCACATAGGCTACTCTTTCCGATAAGCAGCAAGTCGTCTTTTATATGCAGTTTCCCACAGACAGAACATCACATTCCAACCAGTTGTGGACCACTGGTTGGAACGGAAAATAACCCAAACTGCAAATGGATCCACTGAGCAGGATCGGTAGGATGAACCACACCTACACAGCTGGACACTCTACCGTCTGAGCGAGTAAGGTATATAAGGTGAGCTAACAATAGCTGTTGAATACACAATTTACAGCACACAGCATAATGGAATTCTGATAGCTGCCCACAAGTTCCACAGCAATATGGCAACAGTAGTGTCATATGACTATAAAAAGAAGGGTTCTCTTTACAACATACACAAACCATCTTATTCGACCACAATAGATGTGAATGTGTACATTTGCCTTGGTTATGTTAGTCATCAAAGGCCGTTGCATGTGCCGTCCTGTATGTGGGAAAGTGCATATAAAAGACCCCTTGCTGCTTATTTATCAGAAAGAGTAGCAGCCTATGTGGCGACAGTGGGTTTCCTCCAAAGAAATTTGTCAGAATGACCATATGTTTGACGTCGAATAGCCGCTAATACAAAAATCAATGTGCTCTAGAGGCATAATTAAATCAAACAAGCGTTACGTTAGTGGCCCTTTAACTGCTCCGTGTGAGGCTGGATATTCTGGAAAGGACGGAGCAGACGAAGCAGGCAGTGCCCGGTGTGACACGATGCATACAAACACACGCAGAGGCTGTCGGGAAGGACTTTCATGGTGGCCAGTGTTATGGATGGATTACTGCGGCAAGAACGCGCCACATAAATATTAACTGTATGCATGCAATTCACAATGTCCCCAGTTAATATTTAGTGTTTTACCAAATGAAAATTACTTTCAATGACATTACACATGAAGCTAAGATTCCATATACGTGGTATGCGGTGTGCTGTATGCGGTATGCGAATGCGGCAAAAAATGGAAAATCATGTAAATGCATGGTGGTGCTTTCAATTTCATGTCCGATTGCGAAAGCAAAAGTGAATGTGAATGCGAATGCGAATGCGAATGCGTATGCGTATGCGAATGCGAATGCAAATGCATGGATGGCAAAGTGGATCGCTCAACGGACCGATCAGTGTGAATGCGTTTTTGTCGCATTCACATACCGTATACAGCGTATATTGAATCTTAGCTTAACACTTTTAAACAATACTCCTAAATCAAGGAGTGCTTTTCAAACTGCGCCGCACAGAGTGTTGATAATACATAGCATTAGCAGCGACCCCCCCCCCCCCCGACCCCTCCCCGCCCTCCTCCCAGCCCCCGACATTACCTGTGGCAGAACACGGTCGGGGCGAGCCCCCGCCGGGTGAAACGGCGGGCAGGCCGGCCGGTGGGGCGCACTGGGCCCGGGGCGCCTCATCACCCACCACCCACATATACTTGGGGCGATATTAGTTACGGACACCACTCGTTAACATCAGCCACACCGACCGCCAACCCAACCCTGCAGGAGCCCGGGTATATATTTATTACTAGTACTACTGTACGTGGCGCCACTCCTGGTACTGACGCCGCAAACTATCAAGTATATGTTTGTAATATGTGTACTATGTATGTGTAATAATAGGCATGTGTGGACGGATGGACATCTAGCTCTATCTAGGATGCAAGTGCAAGTCTATGTGCTGGGGCGGGCGGGGAGGAGGAGGAGGGAGGGAGGGAGGGTCCTGAATAAGAAGAGGAGAAACAGGAGGAAAATGGTAAAGAGTAGAGACGGAGAAAGAAGAGGTAAAGAGTAGAAGAATATGGAAAAGGGGGAAAGGGGGAGGAAGAGGAGGAATAGTAGGAGGAAGAGGAGAATGAGAAGGAAAATGAGATGGAGGAGGAAGAGGATAAGAAGTAGGAAGAGGGTAAAAAAGGAAGACGAAGAATGGGAAGAGAATGAGCAGGAAGAGGAGGAAGATGAAAAGAAGGACCGGAAGGAAGAGAAGGAATAGAAGGGAAAGATGAGAAGAGAAGAAATAGAAGGAAGAGAAGGAAGAGAGAATAGGGGGAAGAGGAGGAAGAGGGCAGGAAGAGGGCAGGAAGAGGGGAGGAAGAGGAGGAAGAGGGGAGGAGGGGGGAGGAGGGGGAAGAGGAGGGGAAGCGGACGCCGCCGCCGAGGACGAGGAGGAAGGGGGGTTGCCGTAAGGCCATTACCGAAGGCATCCCAGTTATTCATCAGGCACACAGGCAAAACAAACCAGGACATAACGCTTAGTTAATACCCGGGAGGCACGCTAAACGCGCTTATGTAATGGACATTGGGGCCGGTGCCAATACCATACACGGCAGTCCACAAATAGCTCGTGGGGCAGAACCGGAAGTACCCTACAGTTGCCCACCGTGAATGATCCCCATGGCAGGCCGCGTCCATGTGACGCGACGGGCTGTGTCAGTGGGAGGCGCCATCTTGTGGTGCGGCGTACTTCGGAGCTCACCGACCACCGCCGTTACAGCAACGAGCTAGGAACTGCCATACGGAGAGGCCAAATGAGTTGAGTGCCCACTTCCTGTGGGGCGCGTCATGGGATTTGAATCCCAGCCAGGTTAAACCAATGGTTTGAAAATTTATACTTAGCGCTACTGTACCTGGTTGCTCAGCATTAGTAATACTAGGATAGGGCAAGGAGCAGTGAGATGAGGGGAACCAATTCTTTGTGATTGAAATTTCCACTGCTTAATCAATGATTGTAACCACATACATACACAGATACAAAATGTATCTTGTCATTGCATTAAATGACACCGTAGTTGACAAAGGATATATCAATTAATAATAGCTATAATGATCCAAATTTCAAGTTCCTGAAACTATACACCATCTCTGTAGAATGTCAATATTCTGCCTTCCGAGCTTGTCACAAAACCTAGTTGGGTGCTGGGCATTGCTAACAATAAAGCCCCAGTCAGACCTCACCGGATTGAGGAAATGGACAGAAACCAGACACTGTCCGGTGAAATACGGCAATGTACGGTTTATATATGGTACCCATCCGGCGTGTCTGTTCTATCTCCGGTGGTGTCCGGCACAAGTTTTGAACACGCACAAAACTTGTACTGGACACCGCCGGACTAACGTGTATGGTTGGTGTCCGTTTTAAGTCCATTTAGTCTGGTTCATATCCTTTACCCATCAGTTACGTCGCCGGTTTGCTTCCTGCAGAGTCCGTTGATGGTGCTGCGGGAATTAGGTCCGTCGTTTTTTTAAAATCTGTTTTCGGCGCGTCCGTGATCAGTCCGGTAGGTGTCCGGTTGGTGTCTGGTCCGTCCGTTTGACATTCGTTTTTTTCCCGTCGGTTGAACGTTGCTTGTCCATTGTTATCCGGTGTCGTCCGTTTATCATCCGTTTATCGTCTGGTGGCTATTCGTTAATGTATGTTCCTTGTCCTTTGAAAGCGCAACATTTCAATACATTTTGACACCGGACACCAACAGACTAGACAATTCTTTGTCTGGTGGTGTCCGGTACTCAGTCCGGTAAGGTCTGACTGGGCCTTTATGTATTAGTAATACGCGCCATTGCCGATAGAGGGCACCTGTGGGAGGCGCGAAGGGTGTCACAACGTCATCATGAGCTTCCGGGTGCCAGCCCCTAAACAATATGCCCCTATGGAATCAGCTATATGCAGCGTCAATTAGGAACTGTTCCCGGGATAGATGACGGAGGATGTACACCAAAGGTCACCCACCGCCCAAAAGTCAACCCAGACAGCCAGTCGCCAATCAAACAGGCTTTATAGAGTGATGGATGTGGTGGCTGGCTACCTGAGGTATTGCGCATCATATTCAGTCTTATTTGCAACTGAAACGCCTATGTTCGAGCGGGCGCAGTGGCCGAATCAGTTGAGTGCAGGAATCCGGATTTTAATTCCCGGTTGAGTCAAACCAATGACTTACAAAATTGATACCTGTCGCCACCTAGCCTGGTGCTTGGCATTAATAGGATAGGACAAGGATTGGTTAGCTCAGTGTCAGGATAATGTGACTGGGTGGAATGTTGGGTCATGGTGCTGGTGGCCTGATTTCCCAGTGGGGCAGCACTATAAAGTCAGCATGAGTGTGCACTGTGTACCCATCCTGATATGACCATGGATGTTGTCAGGACGTAAAACTCCAACAACCAACCTACTTTCAAAGAATGCAGTTCCTAGTAGTCACTAGTGGTGTATGCGCATTACTACAACTTACAAGACACATTATCTTATCCAGAATCGGTTGGTTGGTGGAATTTTACGTCTTGAAGTAATTTTGATTTCAAATGACTAACTTTGGCAATAGTTGAAGTGAAAACATGCTAAATTAATGTTGGCATGAACGTCGAGATTCTGACACCATTGGCTGCAGAAGTAACACTTTCTATCAAATTGCCTTTTATAAAGCAGCACATACTTAACATGGGCACTGAACTCAATCAAATCTAGATCAGTTTAAATTTTGAAAACTTTCATTGGACTATGCAACTTTAATATACTGAAACGCCACATTCCTACGCGTTTGTAAAATCCCAATACATGAGGTGGCTGCGGTGATCTCAAATGGATCAAAGCTGAAGGCTGAGGCCCACTTAAATACACTACGCCCGGCTACAGGATCAGTATCTACTATGATTCATACAAGTACATACAATCACGCATTTCATTTGGTATTGCTCATATACAGAATTTTGTAATATATTTATTTTTTACTTTTTGTTATTGGTAAATATGTTTATTCTGTTGAATAAGTCTTTGGTCAGTGCCAAAGCACTGGTCTTTCAGCCATGTTTCAATTCAGGATTATGTTACTATTTACTATAGGAGTACGTTCGCGTGACTTCATGTGGGACCCCGCCCTGATATGACCTTAGATGTTGCTAGGATGTAAAACAACAAACACATCATGTGGGACTAGCGTCATCCCGCCGAGCAAAAGGTACTCATATATCAAAATAACAAGCATGCAAAAAACAACAAAAGGTCCTTACTTTATTCATTTGTTTTTAGATACGTCACCCCCCCCCCCCCGCCCCCACCAACGCCGCCAAAGAATGGGTCGGACGCACCACTTGTATTTTATTAATTGATTTAAGTCAATAAAACATCGCCTTAGCATTTGTATTCGTGAACTGCTTTGTCATGCGATAGCTTTGGTTGTGACATTTTAAACGGACCAATCTAGAAAGAACAAGACGCAAGAAAAACAAACACACACACACACACACAAACACACTCCTAGTAGAAGAAATCCATTGATGCAACTACAATGTAAAGTGACGTTGATGCCTTATTTGGAATGTGTGTAGTGGCGCAGGCCAATTGATGAAAAGAATGTGTTGAGATAGCGCTCACGATGGGGGAGGGGGGGGGGGGGTAGGAAGGCTGCCGCCTACAACTAAATTGACAGTACGCCCGATGACTCGTGCTGATAAAGCCACGCTTTGATACCACCACCCAAAAATGCCCCCATCAGATTTAAGTTGCATAGTCCGATGGTTTTAAGTTTCTGTCATTTTCTGAGATAAGTATATTAGGTTGATTGTTATAATCTACCTTACTTTAGTTTGAAGGAACGTTTATTTTAATTGGCTAACTTTAGAGATATTTGAAGTGCAAACAGGCAACATTATTTTTGGCAAGCACACCAAAACTGACAGACATCATAGGCTTCTGCAGGAACAGATTCTATTAAATTGCTTCAGCATTCCTCTCTGTGGTGACAAATGTCTTAATAAGTACACCAGTATCTAAGTTAGATATGTAGAATCAAATCCTGATAATTGTTTTAGTTTTGACAATTTTATATTTTCAACGGACTATGCAGCTTTAAACCAATCTTCCAAGTACAGACCAAACTCTCTCACAACCAGCCCTAACCATCCTATTCCACACATCTAGCCGCCACACATGCAATGGCGGCCTAGCTGTACAGTGCCCGCCTCCCACGTGTTAAGATCGTAGGTTCAACCCTTGGCCAAGTTAAAGCGGCATTATTTGTGGAAAGCAGCAAATTTTCTAAACCAAAATGTTCAACTAGATTTTATCCTATATATCCAACTTCAACATTGATTGCAGTTCGGTGGGCAGGTGCCAGGCTCGAAAATGGGTTAACAAAGGTTTTGTTCAACATTTCAGTGTGCACACCAAAATTAATTTAGCATGCTTTCAATTCAACTATCTGCAAGGCTAACCACTTGTAAAATATTTGGGAATTTTGGGCTGATTTTTATTTAGTGATATGCAACCAAGCAGGTGACGACTGCATTGGTACTCTCCGGGTACCAGCTAACTAGGTCACCTGACTGATACCCGGCTGCATTGGTGTTCTGCAGCCAATGGGCTGTCGGGTACCAGCTAACTACGTCACCTGACTGGTACCCAGCTGCATTGGTACTCTGCAGCCAACGGGATGCCAGGTACCAGCTATGGTCACCTGACTGATACCCGGATATAAACCTATAAATAAGGGTGCAAGTCACATGCTCTCTCTCATACACCACGCCACCAGCCAGTCCAGACTATGTACATGTGCCCATAGCAACTATGTTGAGATTAAAACAACCATGTGAGTACAATGTTGATTCCTTGGTACTCTGCAGCCAATGGGATGCCAGGTACCAGCTAGGGTCACCTGACTGATACCCGGATATAAACCTATAAATAAGGGCGCAGGTCACATGCTCTCTCTCATACACCACGCCACCAGCCAGTCCAGACTATGTACATGTGCCCATAGCAACTATGTTGAGATTAAAACAGCCATGTGAGTACAATGTTGTCGCCTTGGTACTCTGCAGCCAATGGGATGCCAGGTACCAGCTAGGGTCACCTGACTGATACCCGGATATAAACCTATAAATAAGGGCGCAGGTCACATGCTCTCTCTCATACACCACACCACATGCCAGTCCAGACTATGTACATGTGCCCATAGCAACTATGTTGAGATTAAAACAGCCATGTGAGTACAATGTTGTCACCTTGGCACTCTGCAGCCAATGGGATGCCAGGTACCAGCTAGGGTCACCTGACTGATACCCGGATATAAACCTATAAATAAGGGTGCAGGTCACATGCTCTCTCTCCCTTACACCACGGCCACCAGCCAGTCCAGACTATGTACATGTGCCCATAGCAACTATGTTGAGATTAAAACAACCGTGTGAGTACAATGTTGTCCTCTTGTGGATGTTTCAGACACTGAGCCCACCAGGATAGTAGAAGTAGGCAAGGGATATATAAAAAGATGCATAAACTTTTCACCTTGATGAAAGTTACTTACAACTAATGTAACGTCATCACATCATCATCATGCTGTCGGTCGGGATGCGACAAAGACTGCTTTAATTACTTGACTGCTGCTCTCCATTTAGCTCTCTGCTGTGAGAGTGATGTCCACGAGTCGGCCTTAATGTCTCTCAGCTTCAGGTTTTACATTTCATGACAGCTGCCTGCAAAAGTGTTGAAGTGCTGCTGGCTTTTGCAAGTTACCAGCGGCACTCTCTCGGGGAGCAAATAGAGGTTTCACACCAGCAAGAACATGTCAAGACGGGCGCAAAACTGCAGTGGTTGGTCGGGAGACTATAACAATCAACCTAATAATATAGCATATATATATATACATAGTTATTTTTTTCCCAATAATGCCAGAAGCTCAAAACTACTGGATCTGTGCCATTTTAAACTAAAGTCGGATTTATGTAATTAAAACTTTAAAAATACTTGTTGGTACCGTGTTTGGCAATATACAACTACTAGGAAAGGACAAGAACAAGATGATGTGATTGGGTGGGATATCAAGCCATGGTGCCTATGGGCATAGTCTCCCAGTTCAACAACACTATCAAGTGATCGAACTTAGACAGTCACCAAAAAGTCCAGACTACGATATTACTAGGATGCAAAACCCCAAATCACCCACTCACTAACCCAATCACCCGCAGTTAATCCCTAGCTGCCCCCAGACTCGTGGCCGTCGTACCATACAAGCTGGCTGAATCGGTAGAGCGCGGGCCTAGCAGTCTGAAGGTTGGGAGTTCTGTTCCCGGTCGAATTAAACCCAATGACTTATCAAATTGATACTTTTCGCTTCCTAGCCTGGTGCTCGGCATAAATAGGATAGGGCAAGGACTGGTTAGCTCAGTGTCAGGATAATGTGACTGAATGGGATATCGTGTCATGGTGCCGGCGGCCCTGATTTCCCAGTGGGGTAGCACTATAAAGTGGCTGTGAATATGGCCTATGCTGCCGAACACGGCGTAAAACAACCACCAATGAGTGCGCGCTGCCACAAGTCGGTACCCGTCCTGATATGACAACCAAACAAAGTGGCAATATATGCCGCACCGGTGCGACACCGTGGTGACGGGCATATTAATTATATCGCGTATTGATTACATGGCCAGAGGTCACCGACAGGACGCCAAGTGCTTAATGATATCTGCATAGGAATTGGGTGCACAGGCCCCGGGGTGGCATTGTGGCAGGGATATCAGCCGAGGGAGCTCCACTGGGATAGGCTGACCCGGCACGAACACGGCCGTCAAGCAGGCAGGCTTATGAGAAGAAACTTAAAGATCTGGTCACGTGACTTCACCATGTATTATTAATTATCACGGATATTCGCGATATCTCAATCAAATATTTACATTCCAGAAAGATTACTAGTATTGTACTATTGGAGCTTAAACCCAATAAGTAAGGACTGACCCCTCCCCCCCCCCCCCCAGCACAATTAGACTGGGACGAGGTACTTCACGGGTTTACTATTAGTAGCTGTGTGATGTTACACAGGGAAAAGAAGGCGGACTTTCATAGGTTTTAAGGCAAACTCAAAAGGTTTCAAATTTACTTTAAAGTTGCACAGTTCGATGGTTTTGACTTTCTGTAATTTTTCTGAGATAAATATATTAAATTGATGATTATTACATACCTTACTTTGGATTGAAATAACCTATTTTAAATGGTTAACTTTTGAAATATTTTAAGTGCAAACATGGCAAATTAATTTTGGCAAGCATTCCAAAAAGTCTAACACCATAGGCTTCTGCAGCAACAAGTTCTATTAAAGTGACTCAGTGTTCCATTCTATGTGGCAACAAATGCTTTAAAAGTGCATCAATATCAAAGCTAGATATGTAGAATCAAATCTATATTTTGAAAAAGTGATGCTTTATCGGACTATGCAGTCTTACTAAAAAATATATATATATATTCCAGAAATATTACTAGTATAGTACTTAGAATACTAGGAGACTTTAATGTAAATTACAACAGCAATGAGAATGCTGCAAACCACAATCAAAATCTTAGGCCTATGACAGCTCATCACTGAAAAAAGAAGGCTAAGTAAAAATAGCACAACAATTGACCTAATACTAACCAACTCAAACCACGCCACTAAATGGGGCACCAGGAGCTGTGGTATAAGTGATCATGAGCTAATATATGTAACAAGGAAAAAACTAAAAAGCACAAATCACTATGAATATAAGATGGGCAGGTCCCTAAAAAACTACTCAGAAGATGCATTAAAAAATCATCTGCACCAAAACATAAACAATATCACACAAAACAGAGATGATGTCAATATCTATTGGGGCAACATCATCACAGAAATAAGAAAATCAGCTGATGAGATGCGTCCCATTAAGAAAATAAAAATACAAAAAAAACAGGACCCCTGGGTAGACAATAACCTGCTAACGCTCATCATAGCCAAAAGTAAACTGGGTAATAAAGCAAAGCTCACAGAAACTATAGAAGACAAACTGGCCTACCATATCGCCAGAAACAACTCTCAAAGCTGTGAGAACAGCAAAAAAGAAATACGTAATAAAGCAGGACAAAGACTGGGGAAGCAATACAACCAGATTCTGGACAAATGTAAACCTATTATTCCCCAAAAATAACAAAGAAGAGCACACAATCTTCCAAGATAACAAAGGGACAATGCTCACAGACAAAGATGCAGCAAACAAACTGAACACTCACTTTGCCACAATAGGACAAAAGCTGTCAGAAAAATTCAAAAAAAGGTGGCAAAATAGATCAGGAACTGTGCAGAATGAAATCCCCACCTGCAAAACAGATAAAATAGAAGTAAAAAAATTAATAAATGACATAGACACAAATAAACCAAGTGGAATAGATGAAATACCAACCAAAATACTGAAAGAGGCACTCCAAGCCATCCCGGCCACTATAGTAGACCTCTTCAACATCCCCTTTGAACAGGGGCGTTTTATCTCAGCCTGGAAAATGGCAACCATTACCCCTATTCACAAAAGTGGAGACAAACAAAACATGGGAAACTAGAGGCCAATATCGATTCTTCAAACCCCAGGCAAGCTCATTGAAAAAGCGTTACATAGACACATAAATGAACACCTGGGAAAAAACTAAATACTAAACGAAAGACAAGGGGGTTTCAGGAAACTGCACTCCACATTTAAAACAATAGCTAACCTAACAAATGACATACTGGTGTCAATGAACCAAAAACAATTAGTTGGAGCAGCCTTCATTGACTTCAGCAAAGCATTCGATACAGTAGACCATAACATACTACTGGAAAAACTAGAATCCATGGGCATAAAAGCCAACACTATGGACTGGATAAAATGCTACCTGAACACCAGGCAAAAGAAAACAAAAATAAACAATACACCGTTAGACAACCAACCTGTCACATGTGGTGTACCCCAAGGGTCAGTGTTAGGGCCACTGCTCTTTATAATCTACATAAACAATCTTGAAAAATGGTTGCAAACCGAATGCCTCCAACTATATGCAGATGACACAGTCATATATATGCAAATGGCACCACAGAAGAGGTAATAACTAAACTAAACAAGCTCCTACTAAAACTGGACGAGTGGTGTGAGTCCAACAAAATAACCATCAACACAAGCAAGTCAAAAACAGTTCTTTTCTTGCATAAACAAATGCCAGAAAGAAAACTACACTGTAAACTAGGAAACCAAACACTAGAAAATGTAGATCATTACAAATACCTAGGCCGTGAGTTGGACAGACAACTAAACTACAACCTATGTATAAACAAAATTGTCCAAAAGGTAAACCACAAACTGTGGCTATTTGCAAAGCTAAGAGACTACATGACACAAGAAATGTCAATAAAAATCTTCAAGGGCATGGTGCTCCCCCTATTTTGACTATGGAGATGTAAACTACATGGTGTGAAAAAAGAACTTCTAAAAAAACTGCAAACACTACAGAACAGAGCCCTGAAAATCTGCCTCAGAGTAGACAAGCTGCACCCCACCTATGACATACACAAAAGAACCAAAGTAAAATTACTGGAAAATAGGAGAATAATTCATCTGAAAACATTAGCATACAGCTATAGTCAAGACAATAAACTCCAAACAAAACCACAAAGGGCTACTAGAGCAAATAATGCGCCACAACTAAAGCAGACCAGAAGCCAAATAAAAGCTCACGAGAGAAGCGCGCTGGAAATGGCTGCCAAGGTGTGGAATGCCAAAACAGTAAAGGAACGACAAATTCCTGACCTAAAAACATACAAAAAATATCTGTGCAAAATAAGGCTAGGAAACCCCCACTAAACTGCACTGCAAAGGGGCAGGTGATATGTCACGGCACACCAGCGGGACACCCAATGGAAGGTAACCATGCCAAAAGTAGACAGAAAGCACACCACACAGCTACGTACAAGCCTATGATATGTAAATAGGAGTAGGCTAGTCTAGTATTAAGAGTAGAAAAAAATAAAACACATATATGCCAAGAAAATCCTAAAATATTAACATAGACTACTAACCAGACCAACCAACTATCTATCTTCTACTGAAAGGCAGGCAATCAAATAACTTATCAGCAGCTACTGTGTGATAAGATAACACCAACACTACAGCTGGTGAGCATTGAAAACAAGCCTGAATACCCAGGCTTATATGCTATGGACAGTATAAATACACCCTCAATAAAAAAATATATAAAAAGAATAGGCTATAAGAGCTCGAACACAATAAGTAAGGACTGATCATCCCAGCACAATTAGACTGAGACGAGGTACTTTGTGGGTTATTATTAGTAGCTGTGTGATGTTACACAGGGAAAAGAAGGCGGACTTTCATAGGTTATAACGCTTCAACTTTACTTTAAGTCACAGTAGGCTTTGCCATAGTTTCCAAGTCTAAATATTCCCTACCCAACATCACTAACAGCTGATGAGGGTCATTATGGCTGACTGCCAATAATACTAATAGCCACAGCTTTACCACAGAGACCCTAAGATCTTGATTGGGCCCTTAAAAAAACTCTCAGAGAATATGTTGGTTGTTGGAGTTTACGTCCTGGCAATATTTAAGGTCATATCAGGACCGAGAGAATAGGTTGGTCCATACTATGCAAATTATGACTAGTCACAATGGATCAGGATAATTGTGAATACGCTTGCTTGTTCGTTGTTTTACGTCCCAGCAACACCTAAATTCATATCAGGATGGGATTGTGAATAAGTCAAGTTGCATCGGTCATGTGACTGCCCCTTTAAGTATTCGCCGTCAACAATAACGTGGCAGATTACAACTCTATATTTGACGACGTAAATAAATGAGCATGGTAATAAAGAGGCATGTGCTTAGATGGTGTAGCATAGGTTATTGGAATGAGCTTTCGTGGCTTATGACACTTCCTTGAAATGGCGCATGCGCGTGGCTCTCTGATGTTGGCGCATGTGCTCGGCGTGCGCAGAATGCAAGCAAGCAGTGTGGCCTAGCGAGGTGTGACAAAGTGTTCGCACCACTCGGCCCAGCCTGACGCACCTCACCCCGTGCAGATGGGTGGTTGTTTGAAGTTTTACGTCCTGGCAACATCTAAGGCCATATCAGGACGGCTACCGACTTGTGAAAGTGTGCAACTTAATAGCACTTGATGCCCCACCGGGAAATAAGGCCACCGGCACCATGCCCCGATATCCCACTCAGTCACATTATCCTGACACTGAGCTAACCCAGTCCTTGCCCTATCCCTATCCTATTAATGCTGGAGCGCCAGGCTAGGAAGCGACAAGTATCAATCTTAAAGTCATTGGTTTGACTCGACCGGTAACGGAACTCCCGACCTTCCGCACCCGAGGCCCGCGCTCTACCGAATAGGCCACCGCGCCCGGTTACCCCGTGCATGAACGATGTGTTATGATATGGAATCACCAGGTGGCAGTCTCTCTCCGGGTAATCCTATGTAAGCTGATTGCCCCCCCCCCCCTCCCCCCGCTCTGCCGGTAGGGGATACATTATTTTGGGATATTCATTAGATATGGCTTGGTGTAAATGTCAGTAGGTATCAGAGGAGATAGCTGTCAGTCCCGGTTTACCGGTTTAATCCAACACTGCGCAACACCCTATTGACATACTGCACCTTCCAATATGGGTAAGCGGATTGATTAGTTGGAGGTGGGAGGGTCAGGTGCTAACAATAGCTCAGGTCACACCAGGACAGTTCGGTGGTTTTACAGTGCCGCGCCTTTGGGATACCATGACTTATATGGTGTCAAACTCAGAAACCCTGACGTTGAGCTAATCAGTCATCATCCTATCCTGGTTATTTCTCAGTCTGAGCTCTTCCCATCCAGGGGACTGATCCCACGGATAAGGATATTGCTATGCAATTCTTAGGACGTCCGGTTGGCTCCATAGATCCATCAGGTGACGGATGGAGGCCACTGGTACAGCTCTCATTTTCACGCAGTGAGGTCTAGTAGGGTGGTTGATTGATTGATTGATTGATTGGTGATGATTTAATGTCATGTCGGCAGCAATGGCGATATTCATGACAAAAAAAATCAGTGGGATTTCCTGTGCTACCTTTGTTTCAGGAAATAGATGTGTTAATCACATTTATGTTTACATTGAAATTCACATGAAAATCTTAAATCTGTCTCAAAGGACAGCAAAGTTAATCTCATACGAAAGTTAGGAGGACTAGGTTTTTAAAACTTATTATGGAGGCTTGTAAAGTTCCATAATCCGATGAAAGCATACTATTGTTTTAAACGAACAAAACGCTTATCTATGTTTGACCCTACATAGCTACGATACCTGTACATACATTAATCAATTATTTGGGTACTTGCCCCTTAAAAATATCTAAACGCCATGGCTTCGACAGGCAGCAACATGACCACGTTAATGTAGCAATGACATAGTGCACTTGACTTCACATGGTACATACATACACAAGACACGGACATTATTTTGCACACTTTCACTTAAAATATCCAAAGTTACCCAATTATCATGAATATTGCCGCAACGTGAAGTACAGTAGGCTACAATGGTCACCATAACATATTTTGATTTCTTTTTAAAGTAAAAACAAAAATTAAAACCGATGGACTGGACAACTTTAATTTAACATGAACTACGCAGGATGGCGATTGTACTATGTACGGTCCCATAATAAGGTGTGTTAAGTATTTTCCTTAAAGCTGCATACTCCGACGAAGCATCAAATTTTCAAAACCAAAACAATTATCTAGAATTGATTCTACATATCTAACTGTCAGAGTTTTGGTGTGCTTGCCAAAACTAATTTCAGATGTTTGTACTTCAAATAACTCTAAACTTAGACATTTAAAATAAAAGGTATTTCAAACTAAAATAAGGTAGATTATAAAAAAATTCATTCTATATATTTCTCAGAAAAATTAGAGAAACTCAAAACCAATCGGACTATGCAACTTTAAGTAAACAGTGTTGAATGAGTAATCCATCACAGATATTCCAAGCATTCTTAAATATGTTTAGGGGTTTGGTTGTTAGAGTGTTACGTCCTGGCAAGATCTAAGGTCATATCAGGACGGGTGCCAACTTGTGACAATGCACACTCATGGTGACTTTATAGTGCTGCCCCACTGGGAAATCAGGCCACCAGCCCCATGACCTGATATCTCACTCAGCCACATTATCCTCACACCGAGCTAACTACTCCTTGCCCTATCCTATTTATGTCGAGCACCAGGCTAGGAAACAACAAGTATCAATCTTAAAGCCATTAGTTTGACTCGAACCGAACTCCCGACCTTCCGCACGCGAGGCCCGCGCTCTACCGATTAGGCCACCGTGCCCGGTGTGTTTAAGGGGATATCTAGTGCAAAGTTGTGTAAATGTGCCAGTTGAAAGTGCCGCCATATTGGTGAAGACCTGAGGAGCAACATATTGCAGCATCCTGACAGGGTCTGGAGCGTGGCGCGGTAAAGCGGCCATTAAAGCTGACACATGATTAAATATGGCGACTCATTAACGATCACAAACGAATTCCCGGGATGTTTTGCGTGTGTGATTTTCATGTTGTTGTTGGGCGCGTTTTGATGTTTAATGTTGGAAGTATTATGCTGATCATATGAGGCTTCCGTGTTGTGTCAGTAGCATCACACTCCACAGCGCCACCTATCGTAGTCCGTTGAAAGTCTCCCCCCCCCCCTCCCACACACACACCTGACATTCAAGGGGACAAAACAGGGCGTATACACGCTTCGTTAAACTCTACTTCGACTGTAACCACTGAGCTCCATATCAGATTATTTTCAACTTTAATACGTCACAACGGTCCATACATACAAGCAACACATTATTGAACATGCATCGTCATGGTGCAATCATTTAAATATTTGCCACTTTAAGTGGACCACACTATTTTAATTACGCTTTGTTTGTTGGGGTTTTATAGCCTGGCAATATCTAAGGTCATATCAGGATGGGTATCCCCTTGTGACAGTGTGCACTCATGGTGACTTCATAATGCTGCCCCATTGGGAGACTAGGCCGCCGGCACCATGACCTGATATCCCACTCTGTTACATTATCCTGATACTGAGATAAAAAGTCCAAGGTAGTGTCGAGCACCAGGCTAGGGAATAACAAGTATCAATTTTGTAAGTCCTCGTTTTGATTCAGCCGAGATCCTGTGAGGTATAAAGTATTTATGCAAATATTATTCATGTATGTAATTATCCTGCTTATTACTATTATGTTATTGTCTTCCTCTACTGCTCATGAAACCTCCTTTGATATGCTCCCTTGTAGCAATGGGTCACTGGAGTGTGGGGTGTGCCTTGGAGAGCGGAAGGTCCGCTACCAAGCAGCTCCTCTTTTTCTTTTTTTTTTAATTGAGGCTGTATTTATACTGTCCATAGCAAGTAAGCCCGGGTACCCAGGCTTGTTTTCAATGCTGGCCAGCTGTAGTGTGGGTGTTGTCTTACCAAATAGTAGCTGCTGATAAGTTATTTGATTGCCTGCATTTCAGTAGCAGATAGATAGTTTGTTGGTATGCCTATGTTAATTTTTGTGGGGCCCTCTTGTATTTTTGTTCTATTCATATTACTATGTTAGTTGTTTTCTTGGGAAGAGTTTTTCACTTTTTTCTACTTAATTCTATACTAGCCTATTTTATTTACATGTCCATAGGCTTGTATGTAATAGGTGGTTGAGTTATGTTTGTTTGGATTTGATTTGATTTATATTGTTGTTGGACATGTTATCTGGCTTTTATATTTCCGGTTTTCCTGCTAATTCCGCTCCGGCCGCCCAGGTGGCTCCTCACCCCCCCTACTATCTGCCCAATCCACCACCGATTTTGTTGAATCCACACTGGAAGCCAGAAGCACTCTTGTCGATTCGCTCACCACGCCCAGTCGAATTTTAATTAGAAATATATGGATAGAGCGTGATAGAGACATACCCCAGAGACCAATCTCAAACTGAATCTATAACTGAATTCATCACGCATAGTGACAACTAAATACTTGATTCTACACTCAGTTTATCCTACTCGGGACGCCCACAGACATGATTGCAATGTGTGGAGTAGTCCTTTCCGTATGGTCAATAGAGCAGAACCATCGTTTCCATAACGAGCAACCAGCATGAGAAAGATACGGGCATCAAGAGTCGCAATCACGTGATCACCATATAAAGAAACAGTAGCTGAGACTGACTAAGCAGCAATGAGTTACATTTAAATATAAGTTAAAGTTTCATAATTCCATATTTTTAGACAAATATATAAGGTTGATCAATATAATGTACTTTACCGTAGATATAGCTAAATATTGAGGTATTTCAAAGGAAAAGATGAAAAAAAATGATTTTATTTCTTAACCGCCGCTACTTCATGCGGTTGTGCATTTCATAAAAGCTGCTTGCAAAGTGTTGAAGTGCTGCTGGCTTTTGCAAGTTACTAGCAGCACTCTCTTGGGGAGCAAATAGAGGTCTCACACCGGCAATAACATGTCAAGACAGGCGCAAACTATTTGTCCATGCAGTAGCTGGCCGGGAGATGTTGGGAGTTCCGTTCATCACTGCCCTTAATGCTGCCATGGAAGCATGGTTTTCTGTTAGGGTTTGCTCCCTTAGCCTTTGGTTCTATCAGGAACCTGTACCACAAGGCAGTGGTTTATAACTTTGCAAGGCAGGGGCGTCAAACTCCCTGAGGTATTTGAGCAGATAGGGACTGCATTACCCGCATACCATACTGAGTCATTACTCAGGCATTTAACATCGCAATAACAATCTTACCTGTTTGAGCAACCCCCCCCCCCCCCTACATCCACCCACACTCATCTCCGGCCTCCCATCTCCCGATTGCTGCTTTCTTCTTCACGAATGACACCCAGTAGATAAGTTAGGCCATGCTTTGTTTGTTATGTGTCCGGTGTTACATTGCCACCTAAATGATGTTTGCTCGTCCCCCCCACCCCCACTCACCCCACCCCTCCTGGTGCGGAGAGGCCGGCGTGTGAGTTAATTACCTGCAGGCTCTATGTTTGTTTATATGAGGGATTGGTTGGTTGGTTGTTGGAGTTTTACATCTTGGCAACATCTAAGGTCATATCAGGATGGGTACCAACTTGCGACGGTGTGCACTCATGGTGAATTTATAGTGCTGCCCCAATGGGAAATCAGGCTGCCGGCACCATACCTGATATCCCACTCAGTCACATTATCCTAACACTGAGCTAACCGGTCATTGTCCTATCCTATTAATGCTGAGCACCAGGCTCGGAAGCGACAAGTATCAATTTTATAAGTCATTGGTTTGACTCGACAGGGAACTGAACTCCCGATATCATGGTCTCCCGCATGCGAAACCCGATTCTGCCACCGCCCCCGGTTTATATGAGGGGTGGCATCAGTCACCAGGGCTTCTGCTACCACACAGTAGACACCACTTAGACTAAGCCCCCATGCTTCATCACCACCATCCCATTCCACCTCAGCTCAGCCAGTAATTAATTTGAACAGAGCAAACAATGAGTAAACCAAGGGCTTGCAGCTTTTGGTGCACACTAGCAAACTCCTAGTGTACTGCATTACTACATACAACATCCCCAACCTCCTACCTTACTTTTAAAATAACAGCCTATTTATGAATGAGTCGGTGTTTTTTTACGGTGGCGCGATAATGCATGTTACATATTCATGCACATGTAGATATAATTATAATTTATGTGTATGAATAAAATATGTCTCAGGCACGTGGTAAAAATGGGAAGAGACAGTATCAAAAGAGTTATATAATATATATATATATATATATATATATATATATATATATATTATATATATGTTATACGAGTCTTACCTTGGACAGATGATGGATAACTGTTGTTTTACCGAGGTATAAGCCTCGGATAGATGTGGGCTAGGGAGAGAGGTAAGCACGTCCGGTACCACAATCTTAACCTACTTATTGAGATAAAAATGACTTTCAAACAATGGATACTATTACTTTACCGAAAAGGTACACCAACGGAATAGATGTGGCAGGGTGTGGCGGGAGGGCCCTAGCCCACATCTATCCGAGGCTTATACCTCGGTAAAACAACAGTTATCCATCATCTGTACCAAGGTAAGACTCGTATAACTATACTATTTTACCTCGGTAAACAGCCTCAGGCTAGCCTCAGGCTAGGGAGACCTTTACATAATTCATTTTTATCCTTAATATCATTCTTTCTTATTATTATAACATTCTAAATTTTTGTTCTCACCTATTCTTGTTAGTTGGCGAGAAGACGCTTTGCAACGCCGGTAGGCTTTTCTAGTCGTTTATTATAATGTTTTGCAAACGACTTAGCCGTCTTCCAGCCTGCATGCGCTAGTATTCTTTTCACAGAAATACCAAGCACCCGTGCCTTGGAGACCATGGCTCCTCTAGTTGAGTGGGAAGAGTATTTACTCGTATCCACTCCAGCCAATTTCAACACCGTAATTGTCCATCTGGCAAGTGTGTCTCGTGAAATCGCCTTATGTGGCTTTATAAAGCTCACTAATAGTTGTTGTGATGCACGTAAATCCTTTGTCTTGTATATATAAGCCCGTATGGCCGACACAACACATAATTTCCGATCATTCGGAAAACAGTCTAAGTGAACCGTTGATAAAGGGTCACCTAACGTGTTCGATT
>CM059186.1:134934172-135089459 GCA_030323885.1 Branchipolynoe longqiensis
TAGACCTATTTCAATGTTGATAAACATTGTGTATGCGTGCGCAGCTTGGCTGCAGAACGAAGGCACACTGCCATTGAGTTTGGCGGTAAGCGCAGTGCAAAATGTTTATTTTATTCAAAATTAATAGAAATGCATAACCCTAACCATATAAAGTCAATATAATCTATTCATTTAATATGTTTTCTATATGTTTACCAGGCAGTTTGTTTCTAGATGGTGTGGTTTTAGAGATATTTCACTTTTTCTGTATGAAGATTGCTCACGACCATTGACAATGCATTGAGTTTGCCGGTACGGGCAGTGAAAAACATCTATTTTATTCAAAATTAATAGAAATGCACAGACCTAACCATATAAATTTAATATAATCTATTCAGTGAATATGTTTTCTATATGTGTACCAGGCGGTGTGTTTCTAAATGGTGTGGTTTTAGAGATATTTCACTTTTTCTGTACGAAGATTGCTTTCGCCCATTGACAATGCACTGAGTTTGCTGAAATGGAAACTAGCCCGCGAAGGGTAAACACCGCATTGATTTGTGCTGCAGCAATGCTATGTCTATGCAGAGTATTTATTTTTGCAAAATAAATTTTAAAGCTTTCATTGAGTCGATTAAAAATATCTTAATGCGCGATTGAAGAGGAACATCTGAAGTATTTAATTTAACTTAAGGGCAATTTTCTCTGAAAGTATTAAAAACAGAGATAATAGTGGAAGTTGGGATATTCTGAGCTCATAGCCATTGAGTTTGCAGTGTGACCGGATGTTGTCCTGCAGCCAAGCAGCGTGCGCACTGACCTAAATACACGTGCTGACGTCATATGAAATTGGTCAATTCCCATGCTTAGCATCAAGTTTAGAAAACACAGTTGAGCCAGAGAAGTTGTGACTGATTTCTTCTACGCCATCATACGCTACGCATATGCCGTATACACCCGGTCCCTCCCTACTCCTCTCTCCCTCCCTCCCTCCCTTGCGGCGCCTTTATATACCAAGAGCATACACTGGGCATACGCTGAATATACGCTTTGTACACCCTGAGAATACGCTACGAATACGCTCAAATATGTTACATGCACGCCAGGCGTACGCTACATACACTATAGATATGCCGAAGGAGCAGTTTTAGCGTATGCATAACGCAAGACGGCGTACGTATAGCATATGCGCAATGTATGACGACGTACGCTTAGCGTATGCATAGCGTATGAGGAGCGTATGAGCCTTGCGTCACCATATGCAAAGATTTTTGAGCATGCCCAAAAAGTTTTAGGACGGACGCGCGTATGACGGCGTATGAGGGATATGCCGGGCATATACGACGTATGTGCAGCGTATGCGCAGCCTATGCGCAGCATATGCGAACCATATGCGAAGCGTATGTGAAGCATATGCGAAACGTATGCGAAGCATATGTGAAGCGTATGCGAAGCATATGCGAAGCGTATGTGAAGTGTATGCGAAGCGTATGCGAAGCGTATGCGAAGCATATGATGGCGTATGTGACGCAAGCCGATACGACGGCATACCCTGCCGCCATACGCCGCATGCCCAAAGATTTTTAGGACGGACGCGCGTATGATGGCATATGAGGGATATGCCGGGCGTATATGACGTATGCGCAGCGTATGTGCGGCGTATGCACAGCATATGCGAAGCGTATGCGAAGCGTATGCGAAGCGTATGTGACGCAAGCCGATACGCCGGCATACGCTTCCGCCATACGCCGTAATGTGACAGGCCCATAAGGGTGCCTTGTACCAAATTTGGTGCTTTTATCGGCCCAGTAACGGTAATTTCACTAATCTCCCTGACTAATAGATAAATCTACTACTGTAATACAGCGTAGTTGACTGACCCAATCGATTACCCTTCTAACCCCCGATTAACACCAATATTAAGCACCAACTGTCCCTGTCACCTGTCACCTGTCACCAACTGTCCCTGTCCCTGTCACCTTTCAGTAATCGATCATGTCGACCTAACATAATAACACTTATAAGGCTCGCTCGCCTGCTTTACTCAGATTTGCAGGCGGGACACGATCAACTCGGCCAGTATGTGTGCAGTTTCCTTCATTATCGCTCAGCATTAAATGGGTTACGGAAAATCACAATGAATGAAGAAGCATTGACTGATTGAGACATTTTAAGCTCCGCATGTTTCCCTTTTTCTTCTGAGGTTGATTAGGAAGCCCTGCATGTAGTCCCAAAGTTACCATGTGGGAGAAAGTGCATAAAACACGATTTTAGGACTCATCAATTGGTGTGTTTATGTTCATATAATAAATTATATAGCCTATGCAAAACAAGCTTTGAATTTGACAGAACTTCTCATCAATTGGTGCATTCATGTATAAGACATTCAGAGATAAGAAGATAGAAGTAACACAAACATATATTAACCAATAATAAGTTATAGGATGGTAGGCTAAATAATAATATACGAAGCAATTTCCTTGAAGTTTCATAGTTTAATGGTTTTGAGTTCCTGCCATTGTCTGAGATATATAGCTTAGAATCTACTTTGTTTTCATTTGAAGTAGGCCTATTTGAAGTGGAAACGTGCCAAATTAATTTGGGAAAGCACGCTAAAGCTCTGACACCATGCATAGACTTCAGTTTTCACAGATTCTATTAATTTGATTGATTACCCATGTTGCCAGTAACATGCATAATTCAAGCCTATGACGACGGGCCCCATAGCGATGCTTGTCATAGATACCAAGTGCAGTATAGCATTCAGTAACTATGACCAAAATCTGACTTCCGCCGGTTGATTTTAAAGAACAATTCATTCCTCACCTACTGGTTGATCAGTGCAGATCAGAGCTCTTCAACAAGTAACAAAATTAGAGGTTCTGCTGTCAGCTGTCTGCTGACCTACTGGGACTGTACGATGCCGAAAGTAAAGTCAACTGTCTGTGGAACTGGACGGTTCTCATCTGCATTGCTGCATTCCAGCGATGCGCGTTGTGGCAGCTCTAGCCATGTTCCAGTGGAGTCGCCAGGATCACAAAGCCGTGTTCGTATGACTTCTTCATTCAATGCATCTCCTGTAGTCAATACTGTTCCAGGGGCGTCGCTGGAGGATATATCCCGCCTCTTAGATAACAAACTTTCCACTGTTACGGCGCCGCTTTTGGCTCGGTTAGATTATATTGAATCGAATTTGACGGAAGCGCCACTGTTACTCGGCGAATTGGGCCGTGCGGTTGTGTCTGTTGATGACGTAGACAGTGTCGCCGCACCAACAGTGGTACGCAGCAGGCGCCGGTCTACAAGTGGGACTAAATCGTGTGTTGGGTGTGGTGAAGCTCGTTGTACGCCAGTTGTGATGCCAGCAGTCCCTATTCAGAATGAGGTCGTGTCAGTTGGTGGCACTTCTGCGGAAATAGTAGTGCGTAGCAGTTCCATGCATGGTAATGTACCGTCGTTTGACGGTGAGGTAGATGTTGGTTCAGATTCAGACGATGAACTGTTAAAGGACTTGTTATGGGTTGCAGGGGCGCGGATCAAGAGGACAACAGGTAAACATAAACTATTGCCGCATAAATATGTAATACGGGGAGAGAAGAAGGGCAAGGTCGGTCTTGGTCAGAGTATGTGGTATGAGTACTTTGCGGCAATTCGCCGCATGTTAAAACGCGGTGACGTTCCTGTCAACTGGGTGCCTAAGCTGGAAGATCACATTGACACCCTCTTTGATATGGCGCAGTCGTACACCTGGGAAACATGCTTGGCGTTTTCGGAAAAAAATATTTAATATGATAGCGGACAAACGACTCCGCGATGGGTGGAATAATGACAGTTTAATTCAAGATGTTCGACGTGATGTTTGCGGGTTGGGGCACCGGTTGACAGGTTCAGTTGTCGGTGAGGTAGATGTTGGTTCAGATTCAGACGATGAACTGTTAAAGGACTTGTTACGGGTTGCAGGGGCGCGGATCAAGAGGACAACAGGTAAACATAAACTATTGCCGCATAGATATGTAATACGGGGAGAGAAGAAGGGCAAGGTCGGTCTTGGTCAGAGTATGTGGTACGAGTACTTTGTGGCAATTCGCCGCATGTTAAAACGCGGTGACGTTCCTGTCAACTGGGTGCCTAAGCTGGAAGATCACATGGACACCCTCTTTGATATGGCGCAGTCGTACACCTGGGAAACGTGCTTGGCATTTTCGAAAAAAATATTTAATATGATAGCGGACAAACGACTCCGCGATGGGTGGAATAATGACAGTTTAATTCAAGATGTTTGACGTGATGTGTGCGGGTTGGGGCACCGGTTGACAGGTTCAGTTGTCAATCTCCATAGAGACGTTGGGACTACTGACTATAATAAAGAAACTGATGGGAAGCCGTGTACAATCTGGAACAGGGGTAAATCCTGCGGTTTCTTCTCTAGTCATGGTGTGGGCAATGAAAGTTTTTTACATATTTGTACGTGGTGTGCCTTTCATATCAAAAAGAAATATTTCCACAGGGAGTTGGACTGTAAAAACAAGACTAAAATACACGAACTGAAATCTACCGTGGTAACTGATCGTGTCAAGAATTTTCAGTAAGCAGCCTGGCTGGGGCTTCACAAGATTCAAATGCGTCAAGTGTGTCGGTGCTGGATGCGGCAAGACGACTACGGCAAAGCCTGCTTGACGTTGAAGATCGCCGTGTACGACACGACACATCGTTTGAACCAGTCGCCGTTGAGTTACAGGTCGGTGAGGTGTTAGTCGCAGGCGTTAATTTGCCCCTGAGTATTGCTGAATCTGCGCATGTTATTGTTCCCATTATTAACCTGACATGCATTGTTACTGATATTGAGTTGTCTCCTGCCATTCAGGAAAAAATTGGGGTTGTCTCTGAGATTCGGAAAAATATTATTGGTACTAAGAAACGTATGCAAGTCAGTTCACCTAAGGCGTTGCGTCGCCGTGTTTATTTAAATAGTAACTCTGGTAATATTACATGGTATAACTCGAAAATTAGGAAGCTCGATAATAACATGGTTAATGATACTGATGGGAACAAAGCTAAGGCGAAAGTAAATTTCTCATGCAAATTACAGCGACCATCCCGTGCTGTCTCACATCTGGCGACAAGATTCAAGTGCGTTTGGTGTGTCGGTGCTGGACTCGTCAAGGCGCCCCCGGCAAGGTCTACTTGACGTCGGAGGCCTCCGTGTACAACACTGCACATCGTTTGACCCAGTCGCCGTTGAGTTACAGGTCGGTGAGGTGTTAGTCGCAGGCGTTAATTTGCCACTGAGTATTGCTGAGTCTGCACCTATTATTGTTCCCATTGCTAGCCCGACATACATTGTTAACAATATTGAGTTGTCTTCTGACATTCAGAAGGGAGTTAGGCTTGTCTCTAAGGCTCGGGATAATGAAGTTGTTACTAGGAAGCGTATACAAGTCAGTTCATCTAAGGCGTTGTGTCGCCCTGTTTATTTGAATAGTAACTCTGGTAATATTACATGGTATAACTCAAAAATTAGGAAACTCAATAATAACGTTGTTAATAATACTGGTGGGAACAAGGCTAAGGCGAAAGTAGATTTCTCATGCAAATTACAGCGACCATCCCGCTGTCTCACATCTGGCGACTGGGTTCCAAACGGCTGGTTGCCATGGACATGCATCCCACCACCTCTATCACGACGGTGATATAGGCGATCAGCCTCAAAGCAGACAATACTTATTGTTTGGTGAATCCTTTCACACCACATCATCGGAGTTTAATCAAACTTCCGCGCTTCCAACATTGATTGATCCAGCCGTCAACTCAGTCCATGGATCCATGTGTACTCACACAAACTTTAGTGCTAATCAGCACGACTGTTGTGTTCATAATTCTCATGTGTTTTGTTCTCCTGATAATGTTGCTGTTCATCATGTACCATTATTGAAAAATGTTCCGTTGGCCGTTCCGCCTTTTAATACTGTTTGTGTTCCGAACCAATTAAAGACTATCGATCGTAGTCTTGGGTCAATACATGGTAAGGGTGAAAATTCTGATAGTAATGTTGTTGATCAATCAGGTATGGACACTTTCGCAAAAGGCAGTATTAATTTTCCCAGTGCGTCTAAGCTGTTGGTTCAAGGTAGTCGTCGGTGTTATGTCACTGACGTATCTGATATTGAAATCGACATGCAATTGGACGCGGATGATATTGACCGGGGTCTGCCGTTTTGCGAGTTGTCTCCTGGTAATTACAAGAATGTCTTAATGGACATATGGCCTACTTGGAGTGTTAACATAGTCCCCCGCTGTTCTTACTCTGAAATTTATGATGTGGTACGGCGGTCAGGCCTGCCAAATTATCTGAAGTCTAGGATTCCCGTACCGTCAGGTCTTAAGTTAAAAATGTGGAGGAAGCTCCTAGTTGATTATGATGATAAAAATTTACTTGATTATTTGGAATTTGGATGGCCGGCTAATTACACAAGGGATGTTCCACCTTCACCAGTTGATACTAATCACAGTTGTGATGACGAAGATCTATTTTGGATAGATAATTATGTGACCACAGAACTGTCTTATGGGGCCTTGCTGGGACCGTTCAGTACTCCACCTTTTGTTCCTTGGGCACAAATAAGCCCAATTATGACCCGCCCAAAGAAAGATACCAAGGAACATAGGATTATTGTAGATCTGAGCTTTCCGCGAGGTAGGGGGGTTAATGCAGGTATAGTTAGAGGTTTTTACCAAGGCTGTAGGTATACGTATAAATTGCCTACTATAATGTCATTGGCAAGTGAAGTGACTAAATTGGGTACCGGGTGCTACATGTGGTCTATAGACCTAGCAAGAGCGTACAGGCAATTAAGGACCTGCCCTCTTAGCGTACCGTTATTCGGGATCAAGGTTAATAATTATTATTATTTTGATATCGCACCCCCATTCGGTTGTAGGACGTCTAGTATGGCGTGCGCCAGAACGACGTCAGCAGTAGTGCATTTAATGACTAAGAAGGGATTTTTTGCTTTGTGTTACTTAGATGATTTTGTGGGTGTAGAAAGTACATTTGTAAAGGCGCAAGCAGCGTATGAATACATAAAAAAATTGAGGGCTAGAGTTGTCAATTAAGAAAGGCACTGCACCAGCGACGAACATGGTATGGCTGGGTTATGAAATTGATTCGAATGACATGGTAGTTAGAATTCCAAAGGAGAAACTGGTAGAGGTATTAACGGAGTGTAAAAGATGGACACAGGGAAGTAAGGTTACCAGAAAGAACATTCAAAGGTTGGTGGGTAGATTACAATTTATTTCGAAATGTGTAGTTCAATCAAGACGATTCATGAATAGAATTTTGGATTTTTTGAGAAGTACTCCGTTTGTTGGGAAGGCAATAGTTACTGAGGGTTTAATTCGGGATGTAGCCTGGTTTTTGCGTTTCGCGGAAGGTAGTAATGGGTTAATTTTGCTCAGGCCGTATCCAAGGAAAAGGTGGGTAATTGAATGTGATTCATCCCTTCTTGCAGGCGGGGCGTTCAGTGGTACGCATTATTTTTCTCAGTTGTACTCTCCAGAATTCTTAAGTAATGATTTTCACATAGCACAATTAGAGGCTATAAATTTGGTAGTAGCGCTTAAAAACCTTTGTCCCATCTGCCCTGAAGAGTTTATTATTATCATTAATACTGATAATGAAGCATCACAAAAGGTTTTATCTGCGGGTGCTGGGAAGGACCCAGTCTTGTGTGCTTGTGCTAGGGAGATCTGGCGATTTTCAGCCCAGAATTGTTGCGAAGTACAAGTCATACACAAGGCTGGGAAGGACCTAGTAATCGCGGATGCTCTGAGTAGGATGTTTTTCGACTCCAATTGTAAATTGTTAGCCGATGAATTGTGTCACCGCCATGCCCTATCCAAAATAGAGGTTTGTCATGATAATAATGTGTTTGACCTGTATCTCTAATGCTACTCGGTCTCTAATTCATTTTCTTGCCTTTTTTCTACACTCGCAGATTACAATAATGCTGTAGTTAATAAGCTAAGGATATATTTCAAGGCTGGATTAGCGGAAGGGACCTGGAGAAATAAAAGGGTGCACTATTTTGAATATTTGAAGTTTTGCAAGAAACAAAAAGATAATCCTAAAAAACCCAAGCTGAAGACGGTAATGCTATACACTTTATACTTAAATGATAAACTGAAAACCCCAGGGGCTATTAAAAACTATCTAAGTGGTGCCAAATCATGGCTAAGGCTGGTAGGGGTGACTGTAATGTCTTTGACAGGTATGCGTTAGTGGTACTAAAGCAAGGAATATTTAAATTAAAGAATAACATTGTAAATAGAGCTTATCCATTAAAGATTAAACACATTAAGTTAATTATATTAAAATTGCTGTCTATTGGTAAATATGGGCTGGTGTTTATTGCTGCTGTTCTTATTGGATAGACTTGCTTATTAAGACAATCAAATTTATTCTACTCCGAGATGCTGGGTGATGGCGGTCATACGTTACTGGGCGGAGATATCCGGGCACATCCAACGTACCTGATGGTGCACATACGCAGTACTAAAACCACATGCAGACCAGAGGACAGATACCGCATCAGGCTGCCAACAGGACCGAACCCCATGTTCTGTCCTGTATGTGCATGGAGAAACTACACTCGCCATACATGTGTGCATGAGGGCACCCCAGCATTCGTACTCTCGAACGGGGACCCGCTGACTAGCCAGGCTTTCATGAAATGCCTACGTCTGGTCTTAAAAGGGGCCAAGCTACCCTGGTGGCCGATGGTGACGTCACACAGCCTTCGTCGTGGAGCTGCCCAAGAGTATGCTCGTGTAGGAGTATCGTTTGACTGTATAAAATCATTGGGTCACTGGAAATCAAATAGTATTTTTAACTATGTAAATAAAAACCATCTGCCCTCCTTTCACAATTTGGCTGAGAGCTAGATGGTCTTTTCAACTGCTTGATTGTGTGAAATAATGAATAAGCGATGACGTGTGCCTGGTGTGCTTCAAGAGTATGACCGTGATCACCCCCTAGCTGATGGTTCCTGTCTTCAACTCTTCTCAAGAAAAATCTAATCCTCATAAGTTAAACTATATAATCACTAAATAAATAATTAGTTTCCTAATCCACCTGCAAATAAGTAACATGTATAGTTAGGCTTAATAGCTCTACTGGATTGTACTATCCAGGATGATAAAATAGATCAGGACAAGTATATTAGTGTCATCTGTACTGATGAAATATTAACTTGTCGTTATTGTTAGCTATTGATAACTATATCAGAGGCTAATGTTAATAAATTTATTAGTCCACGAAAATTAAAATTCCCGTGTCTGGTCTTGAATTACGCCCTTCTATGCAGCAGCAAATGCATAATAAGTACACCGGTATCTAAGTTAAATATGTATAATCAAATCTAGATGAATGCTTTTAGTTTTCAAATATTTTTATTCAACTTTAAGGGCTTTATTAGGTGGCATCGTGCAAAGTCAGAAATCTCTAGATAACACCAGACTGGGGTGAAAATATAGGCCTGCGCCACCAAGTATCAGTGGACACAGGCCTACTCAACTCAAGACCAATTAAACGCTCACCCAAACATGGACCGAGTGTTGCTGGTATCTTACGTCATGCATTGTAGGCTACACATCCAAACACCGCATTGCTTAAACTTTAAAGTTGCTTTGTCCGATAGTCTTGTGTTTCTGCCCTTATATGTATAGCTGAATAAGCTTGGTCGTTATAATCTACCTTACTTTAACTCGAAGTAACTTTTATTTTAAAGGGCTAACTTTAGAAATATTTCAAGTGAAAACATGCCAAATTAATTTTTGTCATGCACATCGAAATACTGAACTCCATATAATAGACTTCGGTAGTGAAAGTTGCTATTATTATTTAATTGACTTAGTGTTCGTTTTATGCAGCAATATATGTTTAATTAGCGTAATTACTACTTAAATTGGATGTGCAGATTCAAATCTAGGTAAGTGTGATGGTTCAGAAAATGTGATGCTTTCATCGGACTATGCACCTTTAACCATGTCACTGATTCTTGTTATCCTTTAACATAAGTTTGATCTGATAACAGGCTTAAGCTGCTCTTCTTCATAGATTGTATAGTGAGAACATATTAATAGTGTCAAGACCAGTTTCTTTCACTCCTATGGGAATGTCCGTTCTTATGTTTAAAGCCAAAGAGGAACCGGGGAACCACAAGAAATGCGGAGTCCTTATTGTAATGGGGCTGTCACACTACGACGTAACGCGGTAGCATAAGCCGACGTAGGTGAAATTTGGCCATTACATTGAGATACGTCGAGGAACATCAAGATACATTATGTTACGTTGAGATACGGTGACACACGTCAAGGTTTTGGACATACCCAAAACTTTCAATGTAGCTCGACGTAAGACAGTGTGTGGCTTATACATTAGCATACGCTATGTATATGTTAGACATACGTCGAGTACGTTAGACATATGTTACACATACATTATACATACTTTGAACTACGTCAGGCACAAGTCAAGCCGGCAGAAACGTACAGTCTGCATATTGACAATGTATTGAAAACCTACGGATAAAGTATGTCTAACATACGTTTGCCGTTTCTCCACCATGTTTTGACATATAAAGGCATTCTTCTAGCAATCGAATAATGTATATAATGTTCACCGGCATTCTGTGAGTGTTCCATGAGCATTTTTTAATGTCCTCATGCGTTACCACTATGTTCTCATGTGTTACCACTATGTTTCGCCTACGTCCACTACATTGCACCGACATCCAACTTGGCCCTGAAACGCCGAGAATTTCTATGTATCTCGACATAAATAAATGATTTCTACGTTCCACACTCGCTGGCCAGTTACGTCGTAGTGTGACAGGGGTATTAAGCATTGAAATGAATAACACAATACTCTTACATATGATAGGCGGAAACCACAATAAGTAACTCGGTTCATTTCCATGTGTCTTAATTGTTCCTCCTTTTATCTTTAAATCTCATCCCATAGGCCTACATTTTTTAAATATCAGGATATAACAAAGTATGCTGGCTGGGAGATCTTATTAGTTTCCCTCACTGTAAAGAAGGAGGTGTCATATTCGAAGTACTACGGCCACGTTACCATAAATACCACAATCCAGCAGATAGTCTAGCACTATCTTTAATTTACTTTCCTGCACATACTATCTATCCTCAAGGTTTAATCTCATACAAGTAGGTTTATGACTACACTCCCCCTATCTGCCTATTTGTCAAGACAGTACGATCACTTTATAGTAAATATATTCATTAATATATATGATGGAGAATATTTTCATATTGAACTGATATTTCTTGAAACGAAAGATTAATTACATCGAGGCTTTTGTTGTTATTGTTTAAAGCTTTCTTCTTCCTTTTATTTATTTTTTAGCTATGCGGTGCTTCTACACGATGTCAGAGAGGGGGGTGAGATGAGGGGTGGGGGGGGTCCTCGTGATACTACCAGTCAAAAATCAAAGATGACAAATTGGTCCCCATTCAAATCTACGCGATCTTCGTGTGGCTAGATGATGGCCTGATTGGGCACTGTATCGTTGCACAACCGACCAGCACTCCCTTTAGACGCTTCTCAATTTCCCTTGATACAGTTTCCATGGAAACGGGCATAGAGATGGAGATCGCGAACGCTGTGTTTGCGGGGTACGACGCCGGAATGCGTCCCATCAACCGGACCCAGGAGCCTATCAACATCACCATGTCATACCGCCTCTACCAGATCGTCGAGCTGGTGAGAGCAACAAGGGCACACACTTATTGATGTATTCATCCGCCTTTCAATTTAACGGTCTATTTTGTATGAGTATCAACTTAAAATTAGTGTAAACATTGGTTGCTCGGCTAGAGGATCACCCCTTGGGGTAGATAAAAGATTCACCCGGTACTTGTAGTACACGGGTGAATGACAACGTAGTGTAAATACGGGCGAAAATAGGTTTAGTATGGAACATGAAGTAGAAACTGTGGCTCCAGTATCGAATGGCTACCCATATAGGCACAGAGTTGGTGAAATGGGAGAGAATGCAAAAAGACAAGATGGCGGCCGCAGAACGCCACCGATTTCACTTTTAAATCTTATTAAACTAGATATTATATTATATTTTTCAACTCAAAGGTAGCGGGCTATCAATAAGACATATGTAAAGAATAATTGTTGCTTCTTAGATTGTGAAATTAGGCTCTCAATTCGTTAACCCGCTTTTGCGACCGTTTTTATATAGGGTTGGTATTCACCCGTGTACTGCGACTGCGAGTACCGGATGAATCCTTTATCTACCCTTGGGGAAGCCATACAGTGAGTTACTACATGTATGTGGTTAAAGTTGCATAGTCCGATGGTTTTGAGTTTTAATCATTTTTCTGAGATAAATATATTGAATTGATTGTTACAATCTACCTTACTTTAGTTTGAAGTAACTTTTTATTTTAAATGGCTAACTTTTTGAGATATCCGAAGTGTAAACATGCCAAATTAATTAAAAAGATTCCAGGAGAAGACCCCCCAGATCTTCCTAGTGCATCGCGGCTTTGGAATTTATCCGTTTCAAGAATTTATTTTCACCCCAAACAAAAAATCCTAGCTACGGCTCGGGATATAAGATTCGCCTGGGGTTTAAAACCATGTAGCAACGGGTTGTTTTGTTTGTTTGTTGGGGTGTTGCATCCTAACAACATCTAAGGTTATATCAGGATGGGTACAAATTTATGACAGTGTGCATTCATGGCAACTTTACAGTCCTGCCGCACTCGGAAACCAGGCCGCCAGCACCATGACCCAATTTCCCACTCAGTCACAGAATCCCACTCAGTCACAGTATCCTTGATGCTGAGCTAACCAATGCTTGCCCTATCCTAGTAACGCCGAGCGGCAGGCTAGGTAGCGATAAATATCAATTTTATAAGCAATTGGTTTGACTCGGTCGGGGTTCGAACTCCCGACATTCCGCACTGCGCGCGATGTAATTTGAGTTGTGATACTCAATAATAATAATAATAAAAATCTTAGAATCAATTTAGAAAAGAGAGGTGCCTCGGTTGATTATAACCAAATCATGATCTTAATGTTCCTTTCCAGGATGATACGTCGGAGAGTCTCACGGCAATCTCGTGGATAAGCATGGTGAGTGTAGAACATCAGTCTATAGCCCTGTTTACACGGGCGAGTTAAGTCGGCTTAACTAATTCGCCTCCTATAGTTCGGCTCACATTCGCCGTGTGGACGCGACCCTAAGGCGGATTAGGGTTGATTCGCCTCAACTAATTCGCTTCAAGTAAACCGCGTCGCGAGGTAGTCCAGATGAACCGAACTAGCTTAAGTCGGCCCACCTTGCTAATGTGGACGGTAGCGGTTTACTTGAAGCGAATTAAGCACGTCACAATTTGGTCTATGAACCTGCGAGAGGTGCACATATATTTTTTTCATGATTTATTTTAAGGTTTTCACTGCCCAGCAGAAGTTTTGACCGTTCCAAACCAATACGATTCAGTCCATACATATCTAGGTCGAACCCACACACACTCTCTCGTGGTGACGTCGACTAACCGAAACTGGCGCTGGTTAGTATGGACTTGCTCATGCGCAGATATCGATTTCCACCTTAAACCGCTCCGTGTGTGGACACGACACTAGTTCACCTCCTCTAGTTCACCTTATCTAGTTCGGCCTAAAGTTGTGGGTGTGAACACGGCTTTAGTCTTTGTGCAACTTTATGGTAACTGCCTCTTTGATCAATTGCTCTCGTTGTGTCTGTGACGGGCTGGTTTGCGTTGTGAAGTCACTAAAACATGAATTGTCATGGGATTGTTGTTATTGTTGTTGCAGTATTGGGTGGATCCTTTGTTGAAGTGGAACCCGGATGAGTTCGCGGGTATTGCCACCATCACTGTACCATGTACGCGAATATGGCGACCGGATATTACCATTTACAACGGGTAAGTGTAAGATGATTATATGGTTGTACACCGGCGACCAGCGGCAGCAATTGACGGTGACTGGTGTATATATCCAGTGAGACCCCGTTTATCTGGTCCGCTATGGCACTATGCAATCAGTGGCCGGATATAAGGTTGTTTTTTTTGTTTTTGTTTTTTGTCTTTTTTGGTCCATTAGTTGTTTAAGCAGGGGAAATTTCAGTCATAGATGACTGGTCTTCCTCATTCCACTGCTGGTCGATAGAAAGCCTGAGCCTACACTTTTACTGACCCAAGGGATTTTTAACCTCCCACACCACATAGACATGGTATGAGAGCAACCAGCCTTTGATGACGCTGTAAGTTATACACAGCGGTGAAAATCCAAATTAGCAGAGCTGGGGGCACAGGGAATCGAACTGCCGACCCTCAGATTAGGAGTCTGACCTAGAAAAAAGTCAGACACTCTAACCACTCCCCCACAGAGAACATCACCACAGGGGAGGAGGTTGGCCGCAGTAGCCGCTAATCGAAATAACTATGTGTGACTGAGTTCAGGGGAGTGTAATTACGGGTTGACCGCTGTAGGATCGCACTTAACAAGTCAAATGTAGTTGGCCGATTATTATTTTATTCGGTCTAATCAATTAATTGCATAATCCTGGCTGGGCTAACCGCCCTACAGACTTAATAAGCAATCCATCAAAATTAACAATCCACAACCAACAATCAAATCAATTATCAATAAACATAAATAAAGGGAAAACAATCAAATACGTGCACCGTTGTGCACCCCGTGCGAGTTGGGCAGTGACTGCTTCCCTTCACCGCTGCTAACACCGGCGGCTCCGCAGAGCCACCCCCTCCCCTGTCGGGGCTTCGATGAACGATAATGGGTATACACACTTACGACACCGCGCTCTACCTACATCTGCATACACTGTCGTGTATACGCGCTGTAGAATCGCACTTAACAAGTCAAATGTAGTTGGCCGATTATTATTTTATTCGAGCTAATCAATTAATTGCATAATCCTGGCTGGGCTAACCGCCACGGCCAAACTCAGCCCACCCAGCCAACCTAGAAGCCTTCTAAAGCAGCTGCCACCCGCATGTCGCTGATTACCCGCTCTGACAACAGGGTTGCAATGTATTTATAGACAGTATCGCCAGCCCAATTCCCCCTACTTTTAATTTCCTGAATAGTCGCCCCATGTGCTGCCAAATAAGTGGCACCACCTCTACGTAATCGGTGGCAGGAGGATGTCGCCGGAACCAAGCCTACACAAGCCGCGAAGTATTTAATGGCTGATTGTAGCACGGCATAAATTAGCGGCGCATACCCGTCCCCCCGGTGAGGGAACCTGGGCCGCGTTCAGGGTCCGTCTCGGAGGCGCCTCGGAGGCGCCCGTGACGTCAGGCTAGTCTGAACGGATTTAGCTGTTGGCCGCCTCGAAAATGGCGGCCTCCATAGGCGGCGGCCATTTGCAATCGAAATGCTGCGCTCTGATTGGATGAAACCACTGCAGGCGGCGGCCATTTTCGAGGCGCTGTTTTGTCTCCAACCTGAAAAGGGAGGCGTCTCCGAGACGTCTCCGAGACGCACCCTGAACGGTAATAGGCCAAAAAGCATCGCCGAGACGTCGCCGAGCCGCCTCCGAGACGGACCCTGAACGCGGCCCTGGAACGCTGGCGCCGCACTATTGACTCAGGTATCCGCAAAATGCTTGCGAACCCAGTGCACGGCGCATAGCCCAGTGCTTCTGACCGAGGCGATAGGTATTAGTAGCTCCCGCCCAGCGAATTGAATCGTCTTGGAGCAGCGGATATGCACCACCATACCCCAAGAGTAAAAGACAAAGCTAGATCTTAACAGTACTGAATCTGAGTCCGTCAATTGGCACTTTCGGAGATGCCCCCGGAATCCATTTAGAAGGGCTGACCCTCAGAATTACTCATAAATGAAAACATATCTGGCAGATAACGTGGCAACAGAGGGGTGTACTGCTTTACCGAGCACCCCAATACGCGCTTCGCGCCATCTAAGACTGTTTTGACCCGGTGTGAAGAATAATCTATAGGGTCGGCCCCCTCCGATTTTAGGAAGAAATTCAGAGCACTATGGTAATTTCTAATAATACTGTATAGTATGTATAGTAATGTAAGTATGATTGTATGTATATATGTATAGTATGTATGCAGGTATGATTGGATGGATGTATGCTTGTTTGTTGTTTTACGTCCTAGCAACATCTAGGTCATATCAGGACGGGTACCGACTTATGACAGTGCGCACTCATGGCGACTTCATAGTGCTGCCCCACAGGGACACCAGGCCACCAGCACCATGACTTGATATCGAACTCAGTCACATTATCCTGACACTGAGCCAACCAGTCATTGCCCTATCCTAATAATGCTGAGCGCCAGGCTAGGAAGCAACAAGTATCAATTTTTAAGTCATTGGTTTGACTCGACCAAGGTTCGAACCCACAAACTCATGGGTTCGGATCTTCCAATCTCCCAAAACAGGAGACCGACGCTCTACTCATTCGGCCTCCTGTCTGGTCAGGATGTATGCATGTATGTGTGTGTGTATGCGTGAATGTGTGTATGTGTGTATGTATGTACATGGAACAGGGAAGATCAAAGTAGTATTCCAATGGAGCTTATTGACACGCGGTGGAAAACTAGGCTTTCGAAAGGATTTCTTAGGTTTTCTCTATATTCTCCTACTTACTATTCTGAACTGGGGAGATATCCTGTTAGTTAGCTAGCTATCACGTTCCATTTTATGCATAGACATTATAGAGACACTATATGTGACCTGCCACATTCCACATATAGGCAAAATGTCAGTAAAGGGCACATAGTTGAGCCAAACGATCACTATTAACTATAAGAAGGATCTCGTCACGGAAAGACACTATGAGCTATTATAATTCAGATGAAAGATTAAATGCAGAAATGGCAACTAAGCAGTCTGAGTTTCTTCTGACTGCCCGGAATCTGAAAGTCCCTCAGGGGGACCACGAAGTATTACAGACGCGCCGGAACTCTGAACATGGTGGATACTGTCTACATGAGCGCGGCAAGAACCAAACTGATGTACATGCAGGTAGACATGCAGATAGATAGATACACGCACACATACATACATTCATGCATGCATACATACATATGCATACATACATATGCACGCATGCATACACACATACATGCACACACATGTATACACACATTTATGCACACATATATACATATACACATCCACACACATACGTACAAACACATATATACACATATATCTATACAAAAATACACACATATATACATACATGTATACATATACATGCACACACATACATACACACGTACATGCAAATATGAATGCTGAAATACACAAATCCATACATATATTCATACACACTCCATACACATACATGCATGTATGCACCTAAAGCACCCCATCTCGCTGGCTCGTTGGTTCAGGGTATAAAAGCAAGTACTCGATCGATCGAGCCGCCGCAGCACAGCAGCAGCAGCAGCGCTAATAAATAAATATCTCGAGAAGTCCTTAGAGGGAATCAAATTCCAACTATATGCTGATGACGCCGTAATATACACAACAAGCAATAGCAGAAAAGAGAACAGAGATAAGCTAAATGAGAAACTAGTAGCTTTAGATAATTGGTGTAACTCCAACAAGATTTCCATAACCCACAAGAAGTCGAAGGTCCTAGTGTTTGGCAGTAGGAAAATCAACTATGGAAATGAGGAGCCAATAATTTTGGGAGGAAAAGTTTTTGATTATCAGACCAACTACAGATATCTAGGGATGAATCTTGATAGGAAACTAAACTACAATGATAACATAAAAGAAGTTATCGAGAAGGCAAACCACAAAATCTGGATATTAGCGGATACCAGAAAATACCTAACTACAAATATGGCTATTAAAATCTATAAAGGTATGATACTACCATACTTTGACTATGGTGATGTAATATATATGGGGGGTAACAAAACTATGTTGGATAAACTACAAAGACTACAAAATAGAGCACTTAAGATATGTCTGAAGGTGGAACACTATATAGACACCCAACTGATGGTCTCCATAGGAAAGCAAGAGTCAACACACTAAATGACAGGAGAAAAGCACATCTCAAAATAGCAGCATTCAGGGAGACACGGAAGCCTGGGAGGGTGAAGGCAACAAAAAAAGGCAACAAGAGGTAGTGATGGCCCCAGACTGATAATAAACAGAGCCAAAAACAGATCATATAAGAGGAGTACCAAGTATGTGAAGGCAAGGGAATGGAATACACTGGGAGTAGAAGAAAGAATTACAGGGACAATAGAAACATATAAAACATTAATCAAATGAGAGCTAAATGCACTGCTAGACTAAGGTCAACAACAAATAGAATGAATTAAAAAAGAAAAAGAAAGATAGATAAATAAATAGAAAATGCACTGATAATTCAAGCAAAGTTTTAGAGGGTATTGATGCTAGGTATGATACATATAAAAGGTAAACTTAAAACTTAAAATCAAACCCTAATGACCACTAACCCAGTAAGGTGAAGACATTCAGAGAAATTAACTATTGGTAACCAAACAATTATCCGATTGTAGAACGAACAAACTCACAGAGGTTTCGGGATGTGGAAGAATGCTTACAAACAGAGAAAGAATGCATGCAGTAGTTAGCTACACAACAACGGAAAGTGATCAAAAAGAAGGGGAGTCACAAGACTATTACTGTCTAGCGGTGAAAACAAGTCATTAGACTTAACCGTTATGGGCAGCATAAATACACCCATCACACAAAATGTATACATGTACATACATAATACGCACATACAAAATAAACAATAAACATATATCTATGAATACATGTATACACATATGTGCACTCAGATATACATGCATACATGCATGCACATAGATGTATGTGCACATAGACATACATACATTCATCCACACATACATAGGCTACACATATGTATACAAGTAGAAATGTAGGCATGCTTACAAACATATACAAATTCAGGCATAAATATATGGATGCAGAGATACATACACATGTACAGACACACAAACATGCATACACACATACATGCAGATACACATACATGCATACACACATACACACACATACACACGAACACACTTACGTGCATGTACATACCTCTGGTAGCAGATAGTATGAGATTCTTGCTGACATACATAGTAATGACCTAGAATCCATATACAGGCATTCGCAATACTTATGTTTGCTTGGGGTCTATATGCAGTGCCATAATATTTTCCTATGAAGAAAGCATGATCATGTTTCAACTGTAAGCCTTGTGCCCTTCACTGCCAATATATATATATATATATATATACATATATATATAATAGTTGACCTACATAATGAACAAGAGGAAGACATGATAGTGGGTTAGAGTGTATTTTCTCTGGCTAGAGGAACTATATGCCCCTTGCCTAAAAAGAAACATTTCCAGCGGTAAGTGAGTAGGATAATGAGCAGGCGAGCGGTGGTGCCACCATCGGAGCTGAGGCGAGTAGGCCTGAGCAGTAGATGAGTAGTCAGAGGTTCAACCACATGATTACTGGTGGGTGGGTGTTAGGATCGAGAATTCCTGGTTATTATACTTGTATCATTCTTATACAGCATATATAATATATGCCAGTGACGTAGTAGGCCTACTGTGGAAATTTGTGGGAACAGCATTCCATTCCTTGTTTGGAGGCGTTCCCTCACTATTTAAAATAAACCCAAACCTACATTCGCCCACTTCTTCCTTTTTAAATACTGTACCACTGTACATATCTGTAGTCCATGTACATATATATATATATACTGCATAATAATTATACGAGTATAATAACCTGGAATATCCCTTCTTTCCCTCATGACTCACTCAACTCCATGGACAAATGGAGTCTGTCCTAGTCATCTATTGCTCCAGCTTCCCCAACCCGAGCTCCGGTGGTGGCGCCACCACCCCTGCACACTGTAACCGCCAGTCACTGTGTGTGTATATATTTATGTGGGTATGTGTGTGTATGAATATATACACCACTGTATATATGTAGTCCATTTATATATATATATATATATATATATATATATATATATATAGATATATATATATATATGCATGCAGGCGTGGTAGAGAAGGGGGTCAAATGGACTGTACATGTATATGTATTGTGTGTGTGTGTGTAAGAGTGTGACTTTACCGTCTGCGACTCTCCAATTACTGTTCTTTACTTATGAAAATCGCTGCATGTAAATTCGCACAGAAACCAACAGGCCTGTGATCTTTGACAAACACATGTTATGCACTTATATACAAATTACATGCATATTCTATTGGATTTAGATGTTTTACTCTTTTGTGGATGGAACCCAATCAACATAGCTAAACACCACAACCACATTGCTATTTCGTAGTGGTACGCCTACGTTGTAACAGTCTATTTTATTAGCCTATTTGATGGCGCAATTATGTGGAACGCATCAGCCTTTTGACTAAATAGAAAGACCGTCTTAAATAATTGAATTATTTATATAATGTAGTACTTAATTTGAAAGCATTCTCAACAAAAGCTCATCACATATTAGACTACTAGTTTTGCATAGATCTAGAGTCTATTTGTTATGTATGTTATCATTTTTAATATTTGGAAAATAACAAATTTCTCCATTAGTCGTCATCTACTTCACTGTAATAGAAATATTCAATGATTATCAAAGTGTAAGCTAAATAAATCCAAATTACTGAATTAAAAATGTGTGTTATAATATAGAAATGAGTATTGGAAATAAGTAGGCTATTGAGGATTTGCTTGTGACATAAGCCGTGTTCACACGGGAAAAGTTTAAAGCGATTTAGATGAAGCGAAATAGATGAAGCGAATTAGTGTCGTGTCCACACATGCAGTACTTTTAGCCGGAAATCGATATCTGCGCATGAGCAAGTCCATTCTAACCAGCGCCACTTTCGGTGACTGACAATATGAATAACGACGCCGATGTTGCTGCTACATTAATATCGCTTGGAATTTAGGGTTAATTTAATTAAATTTCATTATTTGAGTATGTAATTCTGTTAAATATGATCGCATTCAATAGATTTCAGCCTAATCGGTCCCTAACACTGCCGGGCACCAGCAATAGTTACACCTGAGCCTGTATCTGGCGATCACTGCTATTTTACACTATCACCGCCCGGGAACCAGCTATATCGCTTCATCTATACTACCTCGGAGGTGGTTTACTTGAAGCGAACTAGATGAATCGTTTCAGCCCTAAATCGCTTTAGCGTAGCGTCCACACGGCGAATGTGAGGCGAACTAGGCAAGTCAATTTAGATGAAGCGTTTTAACTCACCAGTGTGAACGGGGCTATCGTCAACACACTACTCCTGCATTGTGGTTGGATAGAAGCAAGCCGCCGCCGCATCGGTGGAGTTATTGCGAATGTAAATGAAACAAAAAGCACAAATCTATTCATTGCTATGATCTAATTCTGTTATTTAGAACCATGAATATTCACTCGGGGGTCGAAATAATGTTATTTGGGAGCATAACTTACTCAATAAGTGAAATTCGGTCAAATTAAACTCCAAATTGCCACATTGGCAGCATTATTGCCGTTGTCGGTGTACTTTCACCCTGATTTTCGGTTTAATTTGACCAGAATTTCACTTATTGAGTAAGTTATGCTTCTAAATAACATTATTTCAACCCCCAGTGAATATTCATGGTTCTAAATAACAGAATTAGATTGTAGTAGTGACTATTCACACACTTGATACTAAAGAGAACCACTTCTATCCAACCATAGCCGTGTTTACACGGGCGAGTTAAGTCGCTTCATATAAATCGCCTTGCCTAGTTTGCCTCACATTCGCCGCGACTCTGAGGCGGTTTAGGGCTGATTCGCTTCATATGATTCACTTTATGTACACCACCTCGCGAGGTGGCTTATATGAAGCGAACTAGCTTCAGCACTGGTTCGTATGGACTTGCTCATGCGCAGATATCAATTTCCGCCTTAAACCGCTCCGTGTGTAAACGCGCCACTAATTCGCTTCATATAATTCGCTTTGTCTAATTCGCTTTACAATTCCCCGTGTAAACACGGCTCATGATGGCCGACGAGGCACTGGTCACGTGGTGCTAATCGTTTGACGCAAATCCTTGCAAGTCCGCTGGGGGGTTGATATTTTTTAGAAGAGTAGTTCGAGTGTCACCCTAGAGGTGGCGCCACATCTGTGCACACGTACAAGGCAAGTGAAAATGGGCGTCGGGCCTATTCGACTGGGCACTCACTTTCGTTGGTTGGTTCGTTTTGGGAGTTTTATGTCCTGACAACATCTAAGGTCATATCAGGACGGCCACACTTTCTTACATTTCGAACTAATGTCCCAAATCTATGTTCGACTTGTACCGGAATTGGATCTTTGACTGTGAGGTTCATTCGCACGACTGGATGGAGTCAAGTTAGGACAGAATTGCATGTCGGTGCATGCATGACGATCATGGTTTCGTTTACAAAAGCTTCACGTTTACCCAGAGTAGGGGGTAAATAACAACTATGTCTAAATACAAGCAAAAACTGCTTTAGTATGACAAGGATGTAGCGTTCCTGGTTTCAGTATTCAGTATAATATATTGACTTACAGTTGGTGAAATGCAGAGCACGCAAACAGAACAAGATGGTCCGGATGGAACATGATTTTGTAAATGTTCCACTCTAAAAGTAGGAGGCTATGATAGATAAGTATTGGAACAATATATTTCGCGTATGAAATTGTGAATTCGTGTGGTTCTGTCCATAGCCCAGCCTTCCAACACTTTTTCTATAAGGTTGTTTAGCCGCCCTGTCCTTGAGACATACTTGTCTGTTTGCGTGCCCACTGTAATATATGCATATATGTATATAGCCGGAGCATGAGCAGATGACTATCAATACGTCATGGGTCATGTGGCCACGTGGTGAGTTCTACCTTGAACCTTAAATAAAGCTCACTCGCTGCACATACCTCAACATGTCCAGACGTCTTACTTTCACATGGTGTCAGATACTCGCGATGCCCAACACCCCACATCTGACACCATGTGAAAGTAAGACGTCTGGACACGTTGAGGTGTGTGCAGCGAGTGAGTTTTATGTAGGGTTTAAGGTACAACTTGGCCATGTGGCCACGTGACCCGTGCCGTATTGATAGTCGTCTGCTCGCACTTCGGCTACGTCTTACTTTCACGCCCACCGTCCAGCGTGCAGGAGGGCGACCAGGACCTGCGTCTGTTCGACAGCTTCAATGCACAGGTGAGCAGCAACGGCCTGATCCGCTGGTCGATCCGCGCCATGCTGCGCACGTCGTGTGCCATGCAGCTCGCCGAGTTCCCCTGGGACACGCAGGTGTGCAACGTCACCATGGGCTCCTGGCTCTACGACTCGTCACAGGTCAGCGTCGCCGTAAGTATCACCCGTCCCCCTCCCCCGCAATGCTCCCCCCCCTCCCCCAGCCGCCGCCTCACCCAGGCACCTGAACCTGGGATTGGACAGACCACGGGCCGCTCATCACTGGTCTGGGGAATAAAGTTGCATAGTCCGATGGTGTTGAGTTTCTGTAATTTTTCTGAGATAAATAGATTAACCTGATCGTTATAATCGACCTTAATTTAGCTTCAAGTTCTGTTTATTTTAAACAGTTAAGTTTCGAGATATTTGAAGTGCAAACATGTCAAATTAGTTTTGGCACGCCTGCCAAAACTTTGAAACCATAGGCTTTAGCAGTAACAGGTTCTATTAAATTGCCTCAGTATTCCCTTCTATGTGGCAACAAATGCTTAATATGTGCATCAGTATCTAAGTTAGATATGTAGAATCAATTCCAGATAATTGTTTTGGTTTTGAAAATGTGATGCTTCATCGGATTATACAGCTTTAACCAACCCAAAGTTGGGTTGGCGTTGACCTGGCCCCACTTGTCTTCCAAATGTTTTCGCTGACTAGTTGACACACACAAACCCACAGGCCCCATTTGGGCAATAAGGGTTGTCCTTCGACCAGTGTCATGTGATCTTGGCCTAAGAAAACAACTAAATCCTATCAAACATGTTTAAATTGTCAAATTAATTTTACAATCATGTCAAAATTCTGACGCCATAGGCTTCAGTGGAAACGGGTTCTATTTAATTGGCTTAGTATCCCGTTCTATGCAGCAACAGATGCTGAATAAGTGTGTGGCAGTACTTAAGTTCAATATGTAGGTTCAAATCTAGGCCAGTGTTCTGGTTTTGGAAATTTGGTGTTTTCAATGGACTATGCAACTTTAATCGATTTAAAGCTGCATAGTCCGATGGATCAACACATTTTCAAAACCAAAACAATCATCTAGAATTAATTCTACATATATCTAACTTAGATACTGATGCACTTGCTAAGCATTTGGTGCTACATAGCAGAGAATACTGAGGCAATTTAATAGAACCTTTTACTGCGATGACCTTAGATGTTGCCAGGATGCAAAACTCGAACAACCAACCAACTCCTAAAGCCTATGGTGTCAGAGTTTTGGCGTGATTGCCAAAACTAATTTGACATGTTTACACTTGAAATATCTCAAAACTTAGCCATTTAAAATCAAAGTTACTTTGAATTAAAGTAAGGTAGATTATAGCAATCAATTTAATATATTTATCTCAGAAAAATGACAGAAACTCGCGACCATCGGACTATGCAACTTTAATAATAGACCTACTGTTGTCATCCCTTGACAGGCGGAGTCGGACCAGGCTGACATGAGGTACTTCCGGCGTAACGGGGTGTGGAATGTGCTCAGGGTCCCCATCATCACGCAGAGCAACGTCTACCCCTGCTGTCCAGAACCATTCCAGGAACTGACCGTGTTCTACATAATAAAGGTACGTTACCAATTAAGTCCTTTATGAATTCAATGCATTTCCAGAGGGAGTACGGTTATAAATTCATTACAAATGGTTTTTCCTTTAATTTAGCACATAATACTGACTTTATTCAACAGTAACTATTCCCAAATAAATTGCCACTTCAAGATAATAGCCATCCATGACTGACAATCATCAATGCGTGATTGGTCATGTTGCTTCGGCGTAGAAAGGCGGGTGGTGTGGTCGGTCCGGTGTCGCAGTTTCAGCTCACGGTCAGTTTCAGCTGCCTGTCAGTTTCATGCGCATGCGTCAAAATGTAACATCATCGTCACTAACCTTATAAATTTAATATAATGTTTTTGGTAAAGATGTTTTCTACATGTGTACCAAGCGATTTGTTTTTAGGGGGTGTGGTTTTAGAGATATATCACTTTTCCTGTATTTTCTGTATGAAGATTGCTAGGGACCATTGACAATGCCTTGAGTTTGACGGTACGCGCAGTGCAAAACCTTAGTTTTATTCTAAATTAATACAAATCAAGAACCCTAACCTTATAAATTTAATACAGACTTTTTGGTAAAGATGTTTTCTATATGTCTACCAAGCGATTTGTTAATAGGTGGTGTAGTTTTAGAGATATTTCACTTTTGCTGTATTTTCTGTATGAAGATTGCTCATGACCATTGACAATGCCTTGAGTTTGAGTCTATACGGGCGGTGGAAACTGGCAGGCGGCTGAAACTGCGACACCGGCGTCTGGTGGGCGAGTGCCTTTGGTGCGTCTTGATGGGTGGAAGTGACGTCAGATGTCGGTCACAGGGTACAGGCGGCGGCCGCGGCGCGGTTGCCGGTGTCGCCACCTGGAGGAGGGTGGGTTGGCCTATTAATAATAGCAGGGAGGAAGGGTGGTGTGAAGGCAGGTGTGGGTTCAACAGTGGGGGGGAGGGGGGGGGGGGGCGGGGGGCCTATCTGTCTCGTCTCGGTTCCGAATTATAAATATAATCAGACAGACCTTGCAATGCAAGTAACTAAAATAAACAATAACATGTTCGTACCAGATGTAACACTTTAATGTTGTTTTTCATGAACCAATTTGGTATTCAAAGCATGATGTCAAAAAAGGTTGGTGGGGTCTCAGATGACCTTATAACCAACTTTTTTATATGATAAATGGTAGTATTTTGCTAGGCCGCCAAAAAAAGTTTGGATTAACCGATCGTTTGGTTTACCCGAGCTTGGTTTCACTGTTTTTTTGTTTGTTTTTTGTTTGAAGATTTATACTGCCTATCATGGATAAGCCTGAATAGGCTTGTTTTCACCATTTGACAGTTTGTCGATGGAAAGCCCGAGCCTACACTTTTACCGACCCAAGGGATTTTTAACCTCCCACACCACATAGACATGGTATGAGAGCAACTGGCCTTTGATGATGCTGTAAGTTATACACAGCGGTGGAAATCCAAATTGGCAGAGGTGGGGGCACGGGAATCGAACTGCCGACCCTCAGATTAGGAGTCGGACCTAGAAAAAAGGCAGACACTCTAACCACTCCGCCACAGAGAACACCACGGGTTATACTGTATTAATAGTACGTTAACTCGTATGACTTACTATTAAAATTGAAAGTGATTTGAATCAAATTTCCTATTTCTAACATGTATATTCTGTATATATATATATTAAAAAGAACAACAGATTTACCAGTTGTAATTTACTTTTCGGTGAAATGTCTGTTCGGTGAATTGTCCGTTGGCCATCTTCCCGGTGGGTGTTTCGGGGGGGGGGGGGGGGGGTGTTTGTTTCTGTGTGTGTGGTTTTGTGGTGGTGTTTTGTGGTGTTTTTGTTGTTGTTTTTTTTTAGCAAATTGTGGATAAGTGACCCGTCCATATAATTGTGCTTCGCGTTTCGGAACCTGCACTAACACATCTAGAACCCACGTTTCTTCACGACAGCGGCGAGGCCTGTACTATTGCTTCAACATTCTGTTCCCTTCGGTGTTGCTACTGGGAGTCACTATGGTATCCTTCTACATCCCGACGGAGACAGGCGAGAAGGTGAACATCCCTGTCACCATGTTCCTCTCCCAGAGTTTCCTGCTCTTCGCCATCACGCAGTACATGCCCGTCCAGTCGGACGTCATCCCAGCCATAGGTAGGTCGCCAACCCGCCACCCGTTGTTGGCTTATTCATGACAGGTGTCAAGCTAAATGATTGACTTCGGCGAAATTACTGACATGCGCAAAATAAGTGACTTCTGCGAAATAAGTGACTTCCACGAAATAAGTGACTTCTGCGAAATAAGTGACTTACGTGAAATAAGTGGATTCCCGTCAGAGGCCTATCTATTTGCTGGCAGTGTGTCTGACCATAGTTTTGATTCAGGATCCACTTTAACCAATTGCTCCCAAGGGTATCATTTCTAAAACTGACCGTGGCTATGAACTTGAAGAAGCCCCAAACATCTTTGCAATTGAGATCAGATATATATGGGAATTAAGCTTAAACTATGTCAGTTATTCTTAATGTAAAACGCAGCATGTGCATAGAACAAGCATTTCAACGTCTATGTGATTATATATAATTGAAACTGACAGCAGGGCCTTACTCATTATGAGATAAAGTGTAGCTGTTTGAGACTAGACTGTCCCTGCTGTCGTACATGCAAGTTGTGTTCGTTGGTTGCAGGCTACATCCTACTAGGAATCATGTTGTTGATTGGACTGTGTATTCTCTGTAACGTGGCGGTGTGTCACGTCTACTACAAGTACACCGGCGACCCACCCCCACAATGGGTTGAGACACTCTTCTCATTAGGACTCGATTGTCAAAAGGTAATATTCACACAACCATAAACATACAAGTTTTCACACCGTATCCCTAGACGAGTTCTACCTACCACCAACCTTCCCCTGACGGCAGTGGAAGACCTGCTGCTAGGGGTAGCAGCTTACTGTACATCATCCTCTGTAGAAAAGGTATTATAGCGGATTTGCACCACGAACCTTTCTGACAGCAGTGGAAGAACTGACATTAGAGCTAGCAGCTTACTGTGATCTGTAGAAAAGGTATTATAGCAGATTTCCACCACCAACCTTCCCTCTGACAGCAGTGGAAGAACTGATGTTAGGAGTAACAGCTAAAGCTAAGATTCCATATATGCGGTATGTGGCATGTGAATGCGAATGCGAATGTGGTATATGCGGAATAGATATATGCCAACCCCCAATAGCCGATGTTTACTTTTTGTGCTGGGATATGGTTAAACAAAAGAAAACACCAAAAAAGTTACCCATGACATTTTTGGGGGTTTTTCCTCCAAATTTGTGAAGGAAGATCAAAGTTACTATTGTTTTCTATGGCAAACACAGCAGTATTCGCATTCGCACCGATCGGTCCATGGGTTGATCCATTTGCCGTATTCGCATTCGCGTTCGTATTCGCATTCGGACATATGGAAGCACCACTATTCATTTGCATGCTTTTCGATTCTTTGTCGCATTGCATTCGCATACTGCATACCACGTATAAGGAATCTTAGCTGATTTCCACCAATTTTCCTCTGACAGCAGTGGAAGAACTGCTGTTAGGGGTAACAGCTTACTGTATATTAGCCTCTGTAGAAAAGGTTTTATAACAGATTTCCACCACAAACATTCCCTCTGATAGCAGTGGAAGAACTGATGTTAGGGGTAACAGCTTTACATTAGTCTCTGTCGAAAAGCTTTTATAGCTAATTTGCGCCACCAACCTCCCTTTTGATGGCAGTGGAAGACCTGCTGCTAGGTGTAGCAGCTTACTATGCAGCAGTGACTTACACAATTGATAATTGTAGCTAGCTAGCCTGGCACTCGGCATTACTAGGATAGGGCAAGGACTGGTTTGCTTAGTATCAGCATAATGTGACTGAGTGAGAAATTGGGTCATGGTGCCAGTGGCCTGGTCAACCAGTGGGTCCGTACTATAAAGTTTCCATGAGTGCAGTCACAAGTTCGTAACCACCCTGATATAACCTTTGATATTGCTCGGACGTAAATCCCAAACAAACAAAAAATGTGTACTCTTTCTGATTCGGCCATCGCATCCGGTCACGTGAATAGACATGCACCATTGTAAAAGATTCCAATAAAAATAGGCTAATAAGCCAGCATTGTTAGGATAACCCAGAACTAATGGATTAAATAATGTAATGGTATGAAGGCATTGTGAATAAATCTGATGAGAAAGTGCTATATAGTCAATCAGTGCTAAGCGGGGTATACCAGGATATATATGATGCATAGGGTATTATGCGAGTATAAAGACACATTAGGGAATATTACTTATTATTATGCTTCTTGTTATACTCCGTAAGACGCAACAATGTACTGGCGGTGCCATCTCGGCCCACCTCACCTCCACCGGATGTTGAACAGTGTCAGTCGCACCGGAGGATTTTTCGGATGTATATAATATTATATAAATTACATGTATATGTACCCATGCTTATATTTTCAGGATCATACAGCACACGACCAGAAGCTAACCTACCCAGATAATCACGATAGACCACCGCCATCCACATACCCCCAAGTAGGGGAGACTACACAGGTGACCCTCACCTCCCCAGACTCCAACGGCCAGGCCGTTGTGAAGATATCCCCACGCCGAGAGGTAGACGGGGCACTGGCCAAAAGGATGCTGTACCCAGGAGAGAAGTGGAAATCAGTGGCACATCGACTCAACCAGCTATTGTGTTTGTTTACCATGCTCGCCATTGTGGGCTTTGCCATGACCATCTTCGCGATGTACTTCCGAAACAGTGACCATACTGAACTAGGTCCTGTGTAGGGCGTCTGTGGGATTGCGCGGTTATGCCCCAGTCACACATACCCGGATCAGGGGCCGGACGAGCCCCGGACCGCCATCCGGGGTGGTCCGGGGTGATCCGTGGCTCATCCGTGCGGACACCCCCTGATCCGGCCTGATCCTTGTTTAAAACATCCGGGGTGGTCCGGGGGATTTTGCGATCCAGGCTCAATCCGGCCTGATGCGGGGGTGGTCTGGGTATTTTGGGGGTGGTCCGGGGTGGACCGGGCCTGTCCGGGGGTGGTGCGGGGTCATTTTGAGCCATGGTTTGACCCGGACCATCCCCGGACTATCCAGGACTACCCAGGGCCTAGCCACGGACCACTCCCGGACTGCCCCCGTAAGACCGGGGGTGATCCAGGATATTCCGGGGGTGATCCGGGATAGCCCGGGGGTGGTCCGGGGAAGTCCGGGGGTGGTCCGGCCTCGTCCGGGGCCGGTCCGGCCCAGTCCAGGGGTGGTACGGGGCGGTCCGGGGCTCGTCTGGGAAAGTGTGACTGCGAGGCAAAAATCGACGAAAACAGTGATTTTATCCGTGGCGGTCCGGGACTGTCTGGCCCGTTAGTCCATGGGTGGTCCGGCTCAAAATCCGGGGCTCATCCGGCTCTGTGTGACTGGGGCTTTAGCAGAATCCCTACAGAGCTTGGTCTGTGAAGGGCGTCCATGGACTTGAGGTGTGTATTAATGGATTTACACGGATAGCAGGGCCCATATCGAACTTATTCCTGTGTAAGGTGTCTCTGGTATTGCAAGGATAGCAGAACCCATACTGAACTTGTTCACATGTAAAGTATATATGGCATTACAAGGAGGGCAGGACCCATCCTGAACTTGTTCTTTTTCTAAGGTATGTCTGCTATTGCAAAGATAGCAGGACCCATACTAAACGTGTTCCTGAGTAAGGTATCTCTGACATTGCAAGGATACCAGGATACATACTGAACTTGTTCATAAATTATGTAATGTATCTACGGCTTTACAAGGATAGCAGGATCTGTGCTGAACCTTTTCCCATGCAAAGTAGCTCTACCATTGCAAAGACAGTAGGACTCATACTGAACTTGTTCTTGAGAAAGGTATGTATACTATTGTAAGGATAGCAGGACCCTTACTGAATTTGTTTATGTCTAAGCTTATCTATGGGATTGGAAGTACAGCAGGACTGAACTTGTTCATGTATAAGGTATTTATGGCATTGTAAGGATAATAGAATGCATACTGAACTTTCTCTTGTGAGTGGTATATATGGGATTGCAAGGATAGCAGAATCCATGGAGACCTTGGACAAGTGCAAGGCGCCTATGACATTACCCAAATGTTAGAATCTATATAGAACCAGAACCGCATGGAGTACACGGATAGGAATCCCTACAAAAATTTGGACTGTATAGAATATCTATGGATCTAGGCGAATAGCAGAATACATACAGAGCTTGCTTCTAGCCATGTGCTTGCAAGGGTATCATCACCCATTGTGAACTAGGAGCTTAGAGTTAATATGGATAGCAAGCTCCATTTAAACAAAAAAGGTGTCCTATGTATATAGTATATGTGGGTTTATCTGAATAAGAGAATCCATACACAACCTGGTGGTGTCCTGGGGCATCTACGAACTTGCAAAGGTAATCAGAGGACAACCTTTTATCATTTATATTAAATCAGATCATTGTAGCCCTACATGCAGCTGTAGACTACCATTACTATCATTATTAGTTAAGCAACTATTAAGCCCTTAAAGTCCTATTGCTCAGTAGGTTTTTGAGTCCCAAGTATTATTAAAACAGACAAATTCCAAGTGATTCAATAAGACACGATCCGCAGACCTGACGACCGGAATCCCAATAGTTTAGAATTTCAAAATTGGGCCGAAAGCCAACATTTCATGTTTTATATTAACTCACTCCTGACTGGTTATTATGTGGTTTTGCACACCCGGCAGTGCATTATTTAATCAGCACGTTTACAGGGGTGGCTTTTATCTTATTCTATTCTTTGTTTACACATCGCGTAGATGCAGATTTCGAATATTTAAGTAGACCTACAAAATACACAGAACTGTATAAATGCAGAGCTGGCCAGTCCAGAAAGCACCTATATATGACCGTCCTGATATGACCTTAGACGTTGCCCGAACGTAAAACTCCAACAACCAACCAACCTATATGTGAACTTTCTAAACAGTAGACATTTCAAAGTGAAATATAGAGATTGTACTAATCCTGACCACTCTGAAAATCAAAATTTGTGATAACATTGGAACTATTCTGAAAGTAATTCTTCTCTTAATTATGACCAATCTGATAACATAAGGAGGTGCAAGTCCTCTGACTAAAACCTGCTATCAAGGTTTAATCTACCTCACCTAATTCCCATTGAAACCAACATTATAACTGCACTAAATAAGCCTCCACACATGTGGTATAACAGGAGATCATTGTCAAGGCAATGTGACAGCACATTCATTCCCGCTTGCGATCTGCTGTCAACTACATTTCATAGGTTGAAGCCAATGCAACACAGTAAAGAATGTCACAATATACCATCACATTTAATATCCCAGCTTTACTTCTATATTGATTAATTTGGAAGCTGAAATACAAGAACGGTGATATAAAACATAACTGGCTAATGTCTGTCTCCCATGGCGATGAAACATTTTTCAGTTATTGACGAATCCCACACTTGTGGAGCGCCATTGTTGAATGCATTTAGCCTTGCTTTCGAGTGAAATCGAGGTCAGTGCTGAGATCTATGATTGCACCAAATGCCTACTGGAGGTGTAGAGACACTCACCAATACAGCTGTAACTATCGGCAAATTTCTCCCACACAGTGCTGAGAAATCCACAATTGTTCTAATTGTCGGCAGCCGTGTGAGGAATCTTTCTTTGTATGTATCCTTGTTCGGAAATATATGATAAATTACTGGAATAATACTTTGACTACCTTATTCACTTTTGTATCCAGACACAGAACAGTCAACTCTGGCATTGTTGTGATCAGTGATAAAACTAGCATAATCTTTTTGAGTCAAGATGTCAAAAGTGAGTAATCAGTTAATAAACCGATTAACATGGACGAAACCTTTGTACGTGTAATTATGGGATAGATGTTAGAAAATACCTGGGATTGGCTGGGTGGATATTTCCTTTTATTTCTATCTCTAATGAAGGCTGCCATGTAGGCCTATACTCATTCGCCATGTAGGCCTATACTCATTCTAGACTAGTAATGTCATTTTCTGGTTTGCGTTATTAACATGAGGCGATATAATTAGGGCTAAAACAAGTTAATAGTTATTTATGCCTCAGGTCGTCGAGTAAAGCATTACCTGGAAGTTTACCTTTTGTTGTAAAAACGATTGATATGCAGCGCAGCTGTGTAAGCCTACAGGGGATAAGCACGCCAATGAAGAAACGTACACGGATAGGGTCATGGCTAGTGTAAGCGTATGCAGCCAGATGGCGCCACACGGCAAGGAACAAGCAGGTCGGAGCTTCAACATCTGCTATACACAGAAGACTTGGTATGGATTTCTACCGAACACTTGCAATTCACCAAACAGCTATGCACTGGACATGCTGACATTTGGGACCCCATTAAAGTATTTTAATTAGAGAAACTACACAATATTGGTTTGCAAACATTACAAAATTTAAAGTGCTCATATTAAAGTTGCATAGCCCGATGGGTTTTGCGTTTCTGTCTTTTTCTGAGACAAACATATTAGGGTGATCGTTATAATCTACCTTACTTTAGTTTGAAGTAACTTTTATTTTAAATGGCGAGATATTTGAAGTGCAAACATGCGGAATTAGTTTTGACAAGGTTGCCAACAATCTGACACCATAGGTTTGTGCAGTAATAGGTTCTATTAAATTGTCTCAGTGTTCCCTTCTATGTGATAGCAAGTGTTTAACAAGTGCACCAGTATGTACGTTAGACATGTAGAATCAAATCTAGAAAATTGTTTTGATTTTGAAAATTTGAAATCTAATAATTAAGCTGTTACAACTTGGTTTGCACTACAGTTTTGGTACACTTGCCGACATTATTTGGACTGCTTTCACTTCAAACATCTCCAAAGTCAGACAGTTCATAAAAGTTAGTTCAAATTAATGAGTATGTTATAATGATCAACCTGATATATTTATCTATAAAAAAATTGGCAAAAACTCAAAAGCCATCGAACTATGCAACCTTCAATCAAAAAGCGCGTTGACATTTATGTAATAGCATGATGTTTGCACCTGAATTAAAATCCCCAGCTACACTGCTGATAATATATTTAAATAAATATGATCACATTTTATGTTTGATGAATCCACTGGAAGAATAACTACAAACAAAATAGCAACATATATAGTAATATCCCATTTATTTCTGTACAAACTCTTTCCAATCTACAAGTCGATAGTGCAGATAATCAAGCAATATTACCGAGAGCATCTTCCTTTGATGCTAGATCTTATATCTATGTATTTGGGCTTAATTAACTGGGTGCTGTACATACGTATGCCTGCAATTTTATTGTCCTGTAAAGGAATGTAGATAACTTATCATAATTTAATTTCAGCACTTGACCATGAAAAGAGTATGTGTGCTGTTCTCCCTAGACGTTTTATTAAAATATAAAATAATCGGTTAGACTTTGAAGTTCAATCAGGACTTTAGATTTCCTTAATCACATTTTCTAACTCCTCTGTCGTGAACATGTGGAATTGGCGCTCGGGAGTGATTGTGCCCATCTGGAAAGAAAACCCAAGTATAAATTATAACAATCTACAACACAGACTAGTTTCGTTGTATTTACTTCTACAGTATATTACACCATGTTGTCGGTTTCTGGCTGACAACACATTACATCATGACAGGACAGGCCTGGGGTTCGGCAAGTCCCAGAGGGCAGTGGAGAACAGGGTAAACTGGAGAAAGCTGATTGCAAAGTCATCCGTGGTACCCCGACGCCCCACACAGTTAAGAGATTGATGATGATAATGATAATGATGATGATGATTTGTCTGTTGTTTTACGTCCTAGCAACATCTAAGGTCATATCAGGACGGGTACAGACTTGTGACAGTGCGCACTCACTGTGACTTTAGTCACATTATCCTGACACTGGGAGCCAACCAGTCCTTGCCCTATCCTAATAATGCCGAGCACCAGGCTAGGAAATGAAAAGTATCAATTTTTAAGTCATTGGCTTGACTTGACCAGGATTCAAACCCACAAACACATGGGTTCGGTTCTCCCGATCTTCCAAAAGAGGAGACGGACGCTCTACTCATTCTGCCACCCCGTCTGGTGATGACGATGATGATAACACATACATTCCGATATAGAACAAATGTATTCTCTACAATTACTCACGTCTCCCATAACACATCGAGGAAGCTACATGCATTAATGTATGCCCACATGACACCAGGTGCATTTATGTAAGCAGCATGTCTACCCTTACAAGGATAAATAAACTTGGCTTATTTTTAATAGGTCTCACATAACGTTGTTTCAGTTCAAGTCCTGGTTTTCGGTTAATCATAGCTAAATGCTTTCGTAATGTAGAAATGAAAATCCACACAGTGGATATTAACTGGAAATATAATCACCAAACCACTTAAAGGTGCATATGATATCAAGTGAGAATACGCAAACTGGGCTCAATATTAAAACACTTCATGCTGGATAACATGTATTGGACAATAACAAAAATATACATGGTAATACGCTAAGCAGATGTCTAAAGAGTCATTATAAATGTATCAATAAAATTAATGCTGACCACTTATTTCTTGTGTTATCAGAAGTTTGCAAATTATTGAGCAAATCTAATATTCCAGCGTTCAAAATAAGAGCTTGTCCGGGACAAGTGAAAATGACACTACACTTGTCCGGTGAACAAGTGAATTCTTTTTGCCTATTTCTATCACTCCATATTCAGACGGACAAGTGAATAATTTTGCTTATTTCTATCACCGTATTCCATAATTAATTTCATGTGATTATGGGCAGCGGCTATGCGTGACATACCTCTACGTTCGTACTGTTGAGCTTTTCTTCCATCACCTGCTTGAGGATGGTCAGGGCGTGTTTGGTCGCCTCCTTCAGCGTCATCGACTACAAAACCACACAAATATAGTCAATATACCATAAGTATGTCACAGGGACACACGCTAACCTACTTAGTCAGAATCAGTGCTAGTTCAAAGCAGTTCATTTCCATGTAATGGCCTGGCCTGCCAGTCACCTCTTTTCCTTTTGAATATAATATATATAGGTCTCTCCTTCCCCTTCCTCTCCCTGCCTCTATCTCCCACCATTGAAACACACAACAACAAACACTGCATACACATTTATACCATATATAACAGCAAAATACATAGATATATATATAATCAGGGATGAACGTGGTCTCTGGCAAAAAAAAAGCGGGAAATAAGCCCAGTTTATTAAACCGACGGCGAATTTCCGCGGAAACGCGGCCTCCCCCCCCCCCACCCCCATAGGATTAGCACTGCCAGGGAATCGGTATCTTTTTTTGTACCTATATTATCACTCATACTTAACTTATTCTTGTTCGGGTTTTATGTTCTAGCAACATCCAAGGTTATATAATAACAGGATTCGAACTACCCAATTGGTGTCATATATATCCTGATTACTTGGTATTTTGCTTTGCGTTAATATAAAAAATTCGCAGAAATCTTCTATCCCTGTATAATCAAATAGATTGGTTGTTTTGGGGTGTGTATTTTACGGAATTGGGAGGGGGAGGGGGAAGGAGAGGCATATTTGAATGGATTCAATTCTGCCTCATTGTTGACGAGTATAACCATGCCATGTTTCTCTTTTTTCTTAGCTGAGATTAAGGCCCACAGCGCCTCAGTCCATGTGGCTTGGTGGTCATGTAGTGCTCAGGGATGAAAGTGGTTTCCGGCTAAAAACGCGGAAATCAGGCCGCGATTATTACACCGACGGCAAATATCCGTCATAATGCGGATCTTCTCCCATAGACTTAGCACTGTCAGGGAATCGCGGGAAAATGCCGTCAGTCAGGTTTCAACTAACCTTCTCATGACTGTATTATCACCCATACCTCACTCGCTATTGTTTGGGTTTCATGTTCTAGCAACATCTAAGGTCATGAATGGGATTCGAACTCCCCAAGTGTTTTAAAAATTGTGTATAAAGTTAATCGGTAGATATAAATAATCGCGGAAATCCGCGAAACCGCGGAGATCTTTCATCCCTGAGTTATTATTTGCAAAACACTGAGGACACAGTTGGTACGGTGAATAACCTGTTAGAAACTGGGCCGAACGATTTCAGCTAGTTGGACTAAACTTATATACTGCTAAGAATTAAAAGTATTAGATATTTCTCATCATATGTACTGGATATTGATGAACCCTTGGATCTGGCATGAACAGGCAGGTAATTCAGGAGTAATTCTCCATATATATTGGTAGGTTTTACAGGGACCAGTCAAAAGGTTTCAAAGTACTAAACCACTACCCTGGACCCTTAATATAATATAAGTTGAGTTACTGGCTGACAACCTTTGTACGTGTAATAACAAGTACAAGCTCGAGATAAATGGACACCACTGAATAATAAATATTTAACCAACTGACTTATTGAAATGTCTATGGACACCTGTTTTTATTATCATTTGACATCCCATATGAATCCTTAAATCACTTGCGCATGACTAACTACTGCTTATCCATACCAACTGATGTCATCACCCATTTGTTTGTTTGTTTAACGACCCCCTGGCACAAAAAGTAAACATCGGCTATTGGGGGTTATGTCATCACCCAAGGATTACATTGCATTATCTTATGTATTTTTTAGCTTAGTTTGTATTTCACAGCAACAACTTATGTATGTAAGTTGTGTAAATATCTACACTTTTACACGGTAGGAAGAGCAGTGTTTCAGTACTCATAAAAAAAAACAATTTTGTTTTAATGCACACACAAAAAACACCCAACAGGATTCACTTGTTATATAATAAAACCGTCGTTCAAGCAATTGAACCGACCTTGTGGTAGACCTCTTGTAGAGACTGCTGTGCACCTTCCGACCCGGAGCCAATCGCCTTAGCATCATACTGTATGAAGGTACCCGATGGGTCCATGTGGAACCTATGGCAAAGGATGGGGGGTGTATTGATATGCAGCAGTCTGTTAACAAGGTAGCAATATTATATTATTCATTTACAAATAACTGGGGTTGCCATTTTCACGAGCTGTGTGAGTCAATAATTCCACGCCTTTAACATTACTACATACGCCCAGTATCGATTCCTTGTGCAGTTATAGATTTGTTTCTTGGGGTTTTACGTCCTAGCAACATCTAGTCATATCAACAGAATTAAATCCTATAGCAGGCAAAAAATGTGGATTTTAATTTTCGGTACATCCCCGTATATATTCTGACTGGAATCTTTTCATTATTTATTAGATGCCTTTAAAAATCTGGGCGTTAAAATATAAGAATTAAAAACCCGGTGATATCCGATACATCAGAAAACTGCCTGTTATTACATTAGATTTTGCAAGTTAGTTGTTCTCAGATAAAAATGAAGAAAGCCTTTTTAAAAATTAAAAAAAATAAAATTTGTTAGATGCTTTTTAAAATTTGGGCATTAAAATATAAAAAATTAAAAAGTCATCGATATCGATAAAATGTATAAAAAAAAACTTGCCAGCTAGATTTTGAAAGTTAGTTGTTCTTACATAAAAATCAGGAAAGTGTTTATTTAATTATTAGAATTAATTAAATAAAAAACAAAAACACATAATTGTTGAATTTGAAAAGCAATAATTATTTCAAATAAATTAAAATAAGGTTACTTACAGCCTGGGCCCATTCTCGTCCAGCCCTCCGAACAACAAGGCCACACCGAATGGTCGACTCTGCAAAAGTACATGTGATTACAAACTGGGAGCGACAGAGAAAAGGTTTTAAACGAATTGAAGAAAAACAGCGAGCATGCTATATAAACATCGCTATAAACTCAGCGTTCAGTCAATACTGTGTCGAGGATAGAATGTGACACATTGAAAAAATATATGCTGTATAAGCCATTATATGAGTATAATAAGCCGGAAGATCCATCTACTCCCCAGCCACTAAGTCATCGGCTGGTCACCTACTCATTAGGTCATCTATTGGTATCTCATGACCTCCCCACGTGACGCCACCTGCTCGCCCACGCCTCAGCGGCCGTTATCCTCACTCACCAGATATATGAAACTGTCGACCTTACTAGGCTGCCAGTCCCAGGCCAGTCTTGATAGCATGACACCCTGGTCTTGATAGACTGACACCATGGTCTTGATAGACCGACCCGCTGGTCTTGATAGACTAGCACGGTTCTTAGGTCGTTCTGGACACACTAGGAAGAGTTGGGTTAGTTGGTGTGTTGTGGGGAAACTCTTAGTGTTTTATTTTTATTTAAAAAACTAAACAGCATGTCACTGGCGCATTCGCCATATTTGTAGTTACTGAAAGAGTAGTGATCTCCAGGAAAAAAATGTCACCATGACAGAAATATTTCTTTGCTCTCCCCAATGACTTGATATTTATATCTGAACATACCATATTAACCAAAGATTTGAGCTCACAATTTTCAACATTTTCTCCTCCCTTTCAATTTTAGTTTTTATTTGATTGGTTTCATGTGTATCTGGTGTTAATATCGGGGATAAAGTTGATCGCAGAGGGGGATGGGGGAAGGGGGAGGGGGAGCTTAAATCGACGGTGAGATGGCGATAATATGGTCAAAACAATGACAGAATGTTCTAGCATAGTTTGTAAAAAAAATGATCATAGCCATAATGCTTAGAAATTCCTGGATGAAATCTCACTTCCGGCCCCCACGCGATTCTCTGACAATGGCAAAGTGTATAACACTTTCCATTTTTCACGGAAAGCTAACCCAATCAATACAGGGACAATGTTAAATGTCTAAAACGTTCCTGGCATATTGTGTCATTTAACTTTAAGTAATAGCTTGAAAAAAATACGTAGATAGCTGGAAAAAAATACGTAGATATTTTTTTTATTAGAAATAATACAAATCTCAAATTACAAAAAAAAAGAAAAAGAAGAGAAATCGAGGCAACCCGCGAAATCGTTGAGACCTTTCATCCCTGTAATGGTTGGTTGTTGGAATTTTACGTCCTGGCAACATCTTAGGTCATATCAGGACTGGTATTGTCTTGTGACAGTGCGCACTTATGGCGACATCAGGTCACTGGCACCTTCACCCGATATCCCACTCAGTCACATTAACCTGACACTGAGCTAACCCGTCCTTGTCCTATCCTATTAATGGAGAGCACCAAGCTGGGAAGCAACAAATATCAATTTTAAAGTCTTTGGTTTGACTCGACCGGGAACCGAACTCCCAACCTTCCGCACGCGAGGCCCGAGCTCTACCTATTAGGCCACGCGCCAGGCCCCTGTTAATCTGAAGCAGTGATAGAGCTAATCATTACTAAAAAAATACATGCCAACTAGTCAGTCTATTTAAGGCTAATGTCGTGTTCTACCGCGAAGAACTATTCCAATGTCTTACTCAAACAATTTTGCATGGGCAATATATGATTCTAAGTGACACCATTTGCAATTATCATAGGACAATCCCCTATCATCAGGTGGTCTGTTCTAGTCCAAACAAAAACAACTTAAAGAAAAAATAACCAATAAATTCTTCTCACCATGGCACCAGGGTCTGCGTCATCATCGCCAAATGCAAGTGCCAGGTTGCTCACAGCTTGTGTGACACTTTCAACACTCATCTTCTCGTTGTAGGTGAACCAGTGGTTCTGAAATATTAATTTATCAAATGGAAAAAAATCCCTAATTTACATCAGCTTCCAGTAGTAGTTCTTAAATATGTTATCACATTCGTTCATTAAGCAAGATAATTTTCAAACGCCGACAATTGGTCTTCCTCATTCAATTGCTCCTTACCCTATTTTAGTAATGCCGAGCACCAGGTTGAGTAGTGACAAGCATTAGTTTTAAGTAATTAGTTTGACTCAGCCCAGGCTTGAATCCCATGACATGACCTGACAACTGGAAAGTGGACGCTCAACTCATTTGGCCATTCCGTCTGGTGAAATAGACAGTTGGATTACAAAGATTACGCCAACCTATATCATTCCATGAATAGATCTAGACTCATATTGGATTTTATTCCATTTAACTATAAAATATGGTAGGATGGATTTGGTGAGCGTCCTCTTAATGAGTGATCTTTCTGCATGAACAACAGCTAACTAAAAATTCATTTAAACAATTTAACATCAATATCAAGTTCACAATGAACCATAAATTAACAAAAATAGGCGCCATGCAGATATGTTATAGGATATAACTCTTTAAATAATCAAGGTGATGCATAGTATAGGGGGTTACATAGTGTATAGAGATACATTAAAATGTTGGTTGGTTGTCCTGGCAACATCTTAGGTCATATCAGGATGGGTGACTGTGCACTCATGGTAGTGCTGCCCCACTGGGAGACCAGGCTGCCAGCATCATGACCTGATATCCTACTCAGTCACATTATCCTGACATTGAGCCAACCAGTCCTTGCCCTATCCTAATAATGTCGAGCGCCAGGCTAGGAAGTGACAACTATCAATTATTAAGTCATTGGTTTGACTCGACCAGGGTTCGAACCTGTGGGTTCGAATCCAACGATCTACCAAAGCGGGAGACGGACAATGTTATTGAGGCTTAAGAGACCTGGTCTGGTCAACTAAAGTGGAGTTCTATGATTGTGTAGTGCGCCAAAATGAACGACCATAAAGCTGTATTTCTGACGCTTACCTGTGCCTCAACTCGAGCTCTGTCGATCATGGTTCTGGAATCAGCGATCAGTCCGCTCATCGCACAACCTAATAACACAACATAAATTGGCCATTGTTTAGAATTATCCCGCGAGTATCTGGATGAGAACACTGGAATACAAATGTTAAATACTTTCAATTACTGCAACGCACTTATTTAAATGCACATAGGGGTCAGTTCGAGTTAACGTGGTCTGGTTGTGTAAATTAGATCTTTCATTCATAGCAACATAAGGTGAAAGAGTTTTCATAACTGGGGTTTTGTTTGCGGCTATCTTAACTCCATAAGAACTGCAACACTGTCATCACGTACCAATGTGACTGTCTACTTCGAACACCTTTTCAATACTGGAGGGTTCGATCAGCGTGGACGTGACGCGCTTCTCCACTGCCAAAACGACACCTTCGGCTGTCTGGATGCCAATGGCCGTGGAACCCAGCTGCAGGAGCACAACATGCATATGATAGTTTGAGGAGGCGGAAGAGGAGGAGGTGTTACAATAGATCACAACAGAACAACTCCAAAAGCTACTCTGGGGTTAGCCCGATACCAAATGTAATTAGTTAATTTACAAATGCTAAAACGATAATTAATGTTATCCACAGTAAATTGAATTTTGTGGGAAATGCATGTGGACATTGAGAAGATATTTGATGTTACACGGGAGTCCATTTTTTTTAAGATAATCAAAATCGTAACTATAGTATTAAACTGGTACTACCTTGATTGCTTCAATTGCATACTCGACTTGGAATAGTCGGCCCTCTGGGGAAAATGTGTTGACACCGCGGTCATACTCGGATCGTGTGAGAAACATCTTTATTTCTGAAAACAATGAGCACAGTTACTTAGTTGGTTTTTGGAGTTTTACATCCCTGCAACATCAGAGGTCCTATCAGGACGGCCCACCGGATACCGACTTGTGATAGTGCGCGACTTTATAGTGCTACCCCACTGGGAAATCAGGCCGCCAGCATCATGACCCGATATCCCACCCAGTCACATTATCCTGACACTGAATTTTATAAGGTCATTAGTTTAACTCGACCGGGAACCGAACTCCCGATCTCCCGGATGCGAGGTCCACGCTCTACCGATTCGGCCACCGCGCCCGGTACACACACAGTTAGTTTAATCCATCCTGGTTCACACACATTTTGATGAATGAGCTGTTTCTGAGGGCAAATTCATATTGTTGTAGGACCAACTGACGCAAAAAGAAAATAATCGATAGAAATTCTATAAGTTTCACCCCTTGAGTACGATGTTTACCCAGCTGTCGCGTGCGTGCTTATATTCAGAGGCACTCTTTAGAACCCATTCACAAATCCTATGCAAATGAATTGCCATAGAGGATGACATCAGAATTGACCAATCACAACCTTGTTTACATCTGGGACAGTTTGTAGTGCATTTGGATCTCATGGTTTTACAAGTTGTTGAAGTCAACCACTGTTGAAAAACTCAGAGAACAGATAAATAAAATTCAAAAATCATTCTAGGAGTCTGACAATTCTCAATATTTGGTTATTTATCTTTCATTTGATACCTATATTGTGTATGTGTCCGTTTGGTTAGACACTACATTGCTTTTAAATTTGTGTGTGCGTCGGCGCCATCACAGCGGCATCGGCCATCGTGTCTGGGGTGGTAGCTGCTCGCGCTAAATTCCTGCAATTCAACAACCTTCAAGTGCACATATCTCACTCAATCTTTGGAATAACTTAAAGATTCAGAAAGCATATTGCTTTTGATTCATTGGAACTTTCAAGGAAATTATAATTTGAAAATTTTAGGAGGGTACCTTTCCTGGAACACAAATTGTCAGAACTTAATAGCTATAACCAATAGGACATGTTGATTTCTAGGAAAACTAAACCATTGATAACTACTAATCATATTTACTTGAATTAAAAAACACTTTAATCTATTCTGTGAGCTCTGTCTGTCTACCAATTTGCAGTACTGTGCAACAATTTTCATGTGATGTAGCTAGCATTGCTTTAAATTAATGCTTATTTATATTATTATAACTTGGTCTCAGTTATAAGCCTTATTAATATCGGAATTGCCGGGTTCGCCCATTCTGACACTAACAGTACTATCACTAGTAGTCTCAGGTAGTGGCAGAAACAAAGATCTGCTTTAACTCAGTCATTCATTGACTCAATTGCCAGAGCTGAGTGCTGAGATCAGTCTAGTAGCTATGTGCGAATAACGCCGATCGCCGCAAAGCGGTTCAATTCAATCAATTCTTTTATTTTAGCTCTCTGCAAGGTATGTTTACAATAAACTAAGGTGATACAATAAATGCATACAAATTCCTTACAGACAGAAAGGATCCCAGAAAAGCGATGCTTATCTAGCTGGTCTCCATGATGTGAATGAACAAGGTTCGGTTTAATTGTTTCAATTTGACCAGTATCAGTTTCAAAAGTTGATGGTTGAATTTCAAGTTTAAATTATGTCATCAAACTATGACATTTTGTTCCTTCCATTAGGTATATTGCAAACAAAATTAAATTTACCATATAGAAATGATACTCATACCATTGTAAAGAGCCAAACAAATGCTTTTAAATAACACAAAGACCATGCATATTGGTCTAGTATTAAGAAAGTTATGATTTTTTTATTTATTTAAAATCGAATGTTTTTTTGTCCTGTAATTAGACTGAAACAAAGGGAATGGGTGTGACCCTAAACAATGCAAACTGAATGAAAAAGGTGCATAACTTCATTAGTATTCATGATATGTACATGGTTTTTGTAATAGATTAAAGAGAAGAAAATGTCCCTTTTAAGGCTGCATCAAAGCCTGAGTTTGTATTATTAATTATTTAATTAACTAATTATTTAATTAATTAATTAATCTCGATGACTAGCTCAACCACAAAATATGCCATAACTTCCTTAAATTTCATGACATTTACAAGATTTTAAGGCTGCATCAAAGCCTGATTTTGTATTATTACGTAATTAACTAATTAATTGATTAATTAATCTCGGAAGAGTAGCTCAAACACAAAATATGCCAGAAATTACTTAATTTTATTGATATTTGGGTCATTCTCAGAAGTTGTGTACCAATACTGTGACATCAGTACCACAAAATCAAAATACTGTCAAAGTCTATATATACAAGCTACCTGAAAGTGTATGTCCTTTTGCATCTGAATAATTGAAAATAAACATATTCTGACATTTTTAAGTAGGTCAAATGATGCTCACACCCAATAAATAACAGTATAGCATGGAAACCAATCTGACTCCAAAATCAAATATTTTCCATACAAAGCTTGACATTTTTAGGACATTTCACATGCCACTTGCTTTATAAACAGTAGTAATAATAATTTAAAACCTCATTGCTATGGTTTTGTCTTATTTGTGATGATTAAAGAGAAAAGCAGAAAAATATTAGCAAGGTAACAGTCCAAGTGGAATCAACAATTTTACACAAATGTTTGGCTCAAATTTCAATGTTTAGGGGCAATTTCAGGATTGATCTTTTACTATACCATAACTGGGTCCATGCATAGAGTGTGAAATGGTGAAAATAGTTCCTGTACTGTATCTGTACTCAGTGTTTGATGCAGAGTTTGATAGTACTTGCAAGTGGAAACGAATGTTACGATGTTAATGACTCCAGAAAAGGTCAACTATTATTTTTTTATTTAAAAAAAAAAGAAATAAATGTTTTCAACTTAATGAAGACATTGTATATGACCATTTGAAGTGAAATGGGTTGTTGTTCAGAGGTTTTGATTAAGTTTGTGACACTTTATTTTCAATGCTGTTGACAATGTCACAAATTAGTGATGTAATTTTCTATTTATTTAGCTACATCCATCCCAATAAGATACATAATACACAATATTAACATTTACTTTTGATCTAAAATATCTCCCACATTATTGGGCTAAATGATGAAATCTAAATATTGACACTCCAATAATGGGTTCCTTTGAAATATGCATTTCAAGTAAACTACCTCAAGTGGTACACAGTTTCTGAGAACGACCCATTTACAAGATTTTTGCATGATTCATAATAAAATCATACAGAGTCCCACATAAGAAAAGTGACAATATAACAATCAATGCTGTATCCCTAATTATATTATCAAATTAACTAATTAATCTCGAAGAGTAGCTCAAAGACAAAATAGGCCAGAATGTACCTAATTTTCATTATATTTACAAGATTTTTGCATGATTTCTCCCACAAGAAGAGATCGTAATAAAATCACACAAGAGTCCCACACAAAATAACGTGACAATATAACAATCAATGCTGTATCCCTAATTAGATCATCCGAAAATGAGTGCGAGGCAGAGGTGAGCCTGTCACGATAGTGTCAGAAGTCCTCCTCCCCATGCGCCCCGAGACAAAGTCGCGCAACCCATGACACTTTCCGATTCAAAATTAACCACTTTCAACGTATAGGATCGTGATAATATTTGGTATAATGTGAGAAAAGACATTAATAATTTGGGCTACATATTTTTTATTTATCCCCAAAGTGATTTTGAACTGATTTGAGCATCCAAAAATGAGTGCAAATGTTTGAAATGGTCTCACGCACGAATCAACAGAAATGCAAAATTCGAAAAATAGGACGTTCAGAGATGTTTCCTTTATATGGCATAATCGGGATTCCCCGGTATCCCCATCCATTAGATAATGAGAAGCGATTTTGGTAGACATGTTGAGACCCGTTCGCACACTCCCGATCACAGCGATCGGGGACAACACAGCGGCGACGCATCGCGGGGATGTCAACATATAGGTACGTGAGCCAAACTCGCCGATCGCCATCATAGCGGGCGCCATTTTCCTGTGACGCCGATCTAGGTTTTCTATTGGTTGACCCAATTACAGTGCCCCAAATAAATGCCTCCTGATTGGCTAGAAATATGTTTTTGCATATGTAATGAGCATGATGTCATAGATGACATAGCAAGCTATTGCCTCGTGTTATTTTTTTTCTGAATGACAGTTTATTTCTGTTACTGGAAGAATTTCCCCCAACTGAGGAGATTTTGTGCAGTAATCATCATCAAAAATCTATATCAAAGCAGGTATGGTCCCTAATTAAAATATATAGGTCCCATTCTATATGTATTTATTGTTGTATCTGTGAAATACCAGGAGGCAATTTGCACGAGAAGTGTATGAACGAGGTCGCGTATTTTTTTTTAACCAAATCTGAAAGAATTTCCCTAACTGAGCAGATTTTGTACAGTAATCATGACCAAAATTCTACATCAAAGCAGGCATGGTCCCTAATTGAAATATATAGTCCCATTCTATATGTATTTATTGTTGTATCTATGAAATACCAGGAGGAAATAAGCATGAGAAATGCATTAACGAGCTCGCAGAATTAAAAAAAAAAAAAATTCATGCCAAATGGGAAAAACAAAATGGTGACTCAAGAAATTCTGCAAATTGCACACATTTGTAATCCATCACCAAAATTTCACACCAAAGCAGGTTTGGTCCCTAATTATAACATATAGTTCCCATTCTATATGTATTTATTGATGTATCTGTGAAATACCATGAAGAAATTTGCAAGAGAAATGTAGTAACGAGCTCGAGGAAAGTTTTTTTTAGCAAATGGGAAAACAAAATGGCGACTCAAGAAATACAAAAAATATGACATTAACCCAATAATTATTGTTTGATCATTATTAATAATTATTTCCAGCTGTTCAATGGTGATTTTTGTGATTGATCTAGATAGAGAATTCTTCTGGCGTTCAGATACTTAAAAGATTTTGTGAATTTGTTGAGAAATAAGAAAGTTACAGCATTTTCCCTAACAACACAGTATGTTTTGATCACACCTTCTTCATTTGGTTTAAGGTTAATTGTGAGGACATAATTTGGCTAATTAAAAATAATGAAAAAATCATAACTTCTTTATTTCTCAATGGATTGCAATGATCTAAGTGTCATTTTCTTTGTCTCTTCATCCTCTTTCAAATGAGCCCAGTTACACTGGAATTGGAGGATTTTGAATTTTTGACTCACATACCTACAACCTCTTCATTAGTTCTCTACATGACATGTTGTGAAATTTTAAGGAAGTTTGATTTATTCCCAAAGGAGATATTTGATCCGCAACACTTTATCTTTTGCTGGCACTCTCACCTCTGCCTTATGCTACTTGGCATTCACGCCTCGGCATCGCTTATGAAGTTATGTCCTGCTGATTTTGGGTCACAACTTTTGGTTGGTTTACTATAGTCTATACTGTATACAACAAACTTACAAAGGCCCCATAATTAGGTACCCCGAAATGCGCCGGGAGCGCCACTGTCGCCGGTGCGATAAAACTCGTACAACTCCTGCGACTTTCTGAGCAGCACAGTCATGTCGGAAAACGGCACCACATGTGCAACACAGGCACACTGCATTGACTGCTAGATCTGGGTTTGAAGCACAACAGACTGAGGCACAGATAGAGACCATTTTCAGTGCTGTGTGACATTTGAAAGGCATTTGACCAAGCCATTCAAGTCTTCAGATGCAGAAATCAGAGCTAAGACTGCCGGGAATGTGCATGTTAACTATGATAATGTGAAACTTTAGCATTTTATCTTCCTAAAACTGGTCTTACATTGACTCTAACTGGAATCGCAACTCTACAATTTGATGGCCAAAAGTTGGTGTTTTGACTGGATTCTGGAGTTGAGTGACTCACGCGCGGCCCCCGCGACCCCCGGGAGGGTCGAGGGATGCGTCGGCTACATTAGTCGTTAAATCAACGGTGTTTTGTTGTGTTTGGTTGGGTTGTTGTTGGTTTGGTTGTTGTTGGTTTGTTGTTTGTGGTTGGTTGGTTGTTGGTGGTTTGGTTGTTTTGACTGGATTCTCTAGTTGAGTGACTCACGCGCGGCCCCCGCGGGAGGGTCGAGGGATGCGTCGGCTACGTTAGTCGTTAGATCAACGGTGTTTTGTTGTGTTTGGTTTGGTTGTTGTTGGTTTGGTTGTTGTTGGTTTGATGTTGGTGGTTTGGTTGTTTTGACTGGATTCTCTAGTTGAGTGACTCACGCGCGGCCCCCGCGGGAGGGTCGAGGGATGCGTCGGCTACGTTAGTCGTTAGATCAACGGTGTTTGTTGTGTTTGGTGGTGTTTGGTTTGGTTTTTGTTGTTGGTTGTGTTTGGTTTGATGTTGGTTTGTTGTGTTTGGTTGTTTTGACTGGATTCTCTAGTTGAGTGACTCACGCGCGGCCCCCGCGGGAGGATCAAGGGATGCGTCGGCTACGTTAGTCGTTAGATCAACGGTTTTTGTTGTGTTTGGTTAGGTACCCCGGAATCCGCCGGGAGCGCCACTGTCGCCGGTGCGATAAAACTCGTACAACTTCTTGCGACTTTCTGAGCAGCCCAGTCATGTCGGAAAACGGCACCACATGTGCAACACAGGCACACTGCATTGACTGCTAGATCTGGGTTTGAAGCACAACAGACTGAGGCACAGATAGAGACCATTTTCAGTGCTGTGTGACATTTGAAAGGCATTTTACCAAGCCATTCAAGTCTTCAGATGCAGAGTCAAGTTTGATCAGGATCAAACCATTAATAAAGAAACTGCAGTTATGGGCATGATTGTATTACGGTTGCCATGGAAACCAACATTTTTATGGTTGCCATGGAAACCTACATTTCTCTGTGATCTAATTTATTTATATCAGTTTTGATAAGCTGAGGTGATTTGTCAGACCAAGAAGAACCTTGATGTGACATTTCATCGGGATCTGACCATTATTAAAAAAGAGCTACAGTTGACTGATATTGTAGGTGGGAGTGATTGTATTACGGTTGCCATGAAAACCTACATTTTCCTGTGATCTAATTTTTGTATATCCGTAGTTTGTTGTTGTTTTACGTCCTAGCAACATCTAAGGTCATATCCGTATATCCGTTTTGATAAGCTGGGGTGATTTGGTATAAGAAGAACCTTGATGTCAAGTTTGATCAGGATCAAACCATTAATAAAGAAACTGCAGTTGTAGGCATGATTGTATTACGGTTGCCATGGAAAGCAACATTTTTCTGTGATCTAATTTTTTTATATCAGTTTTGATAAGCTGAGGTGATTTGACAGACCAAGAAGAACCTTGATGTGAAATTTCATCAGGATCTGACCATTATTTAAAAATAGCTACAGTTGACTCATATTGTAGGTGGGAGTGATTGCATTATGGTTGCCATGGAAACCTACATTTTCCGGTGATCTAATTTTTGTATATCAGTTTTGATAAGCTGGGGTGATTTGGTATACGAAGAAGAACCTTGGTGTGAAGTTTGATCAGGATAGGTATTAGGATCATTAATAAAGAAACTACAAGGAAATGTTGTTATAATTAGTCTATTTAACAGCCCTAAATAAGGCACTTCTTTAATGCATTAGCTAATACAAAAAATCTTAAATTCAACAAACTTCAAATACACATATCTCATTCAATTTTTGGAATATCTTAAAAATTCAAAAAGCATATTGCTTTTGATTCATTGGAGCTTCCAATGAAATTATAATTTGAATGTTTGGAATAATTTGAAAATTTTACTGGGGTACCTACCATAATTAGGCATATTTTTTCAAGTTCAAATCAATGTAACTTTCTTTATATTAACATTAGAAAGATTATATGACCACCACGGTTAAGGTCTCTTCAAGCTCTTTCCATTGACATATGTTCCATTGAGATCAGATGCATTCTTAAAAAATGCTCACATAGCTAAGTCTAATGAGAGTGAGACTCAGTCAGTCAATTTTTAATGACTTGAGAACTGAGACTCGTGACTTGCAAATACTCTCGGTGTGATATATTCACTTACAGACATAATCTAAGAAATTGAAATTAATACGTGAAGACATGTAAATATATTCCCATCATGATACAAAATATGCATTTGATACAATTGTAATTACGATGCAAAAGTCAAAGTATCATTTACCATAAACGTGAAGCCGGCGAATGGATTCAACACAACAATGGCGGCGAACACAACAGGGCCGAAACAAATGTTTATTAACATTTCATAAATGTAACCCTCAAATAAGTTGTGATATTGTACTCATAGTATAATTATATGAATATTCCAATGAAGATTTAATATTATAAAGAATTAAAAACAATGTACGATGATGAACTGAAAGAAGGTCAACGTAATAATATCCAATGAGGGCCGAGCTGCACCGGATGTCAGAGCGAGCCCAGCAAGCTGTATGAGTTGAAGGAAGAGAACCGTACTCGCCCTCGTTTCTGCCTACCAAGAAATTACCGCGATCAATAATTATATTTCCTACACAACATTAGTGGAACCGAAGGACATTCCCGCTGATCCAAGACTGATTTCGTGTACGAAAACGTTTTCCAACGTCACATCTAATCAGACATGGATAGAGCAGCGCAGGTAAGATGCTGTAATTTTGACAGGTCCTTTTGCTTTGGACCGAATTGAGGTTTGACATTTCGTTTAGCGAAACCAGTACCGCCGCTCAAGAAACGTGACATTGGGGTGTGTCGTTTGTGTTGTTTTGTGCCACAGTGAAGGTTTGTTATGCAGAAAAGAATATAATAGCTTGTCGCATGTTCTGTGAATTCCAGTAAGCGCCCATTTGCTGTCAGTACCCGTGTAGACTTTGGCTTTGATAGCGCTTCAAATCCTGCGGTAATCGGCTCGTCTGAGTCACCGCTGCTACTTACTCAGTTACTGTATGTACTACCACTGGGCCAGTACTGGGGTTTTTCATTTAAAAGAAACCGTCAACTATTCTATTGTCTAGTTACGGCCTGACGGACCATGCAAACAATTCCTGATATTTATGTTAGCGAAAGACATAACTAGCGTGTACGAGTAGATAGATAAATTAGCATTGTGATGTTGTCATCTGTGAGACTGTCACATTTATCTTTTCGTTGGCCTAAACATGTCTTGTGCGAGTGGGAGGGGCCGGCAGCGAAGGCGCTGTCAGTCATGTGTTGAATGAATGGGCGTAAATGTTCTCTGGACTTATTGTCATCTTTATCTCACTCTAATATTGGCATATTTTAACAATTAATTTAGCATAGCAGACTATATCTCATTGTAATGCCAGTCATCCTGTTGAATAGGTACTATAGAGGGGGTGTAATGACGTCACAAGACATCTTTCGGTGACCATATTGGATTACATACAGAAGGCTTGCAACTGCCTACACTCAACACTGTGCTTATTTACTGATTTGTTGGTTTATTTGTCAGTGCTTTGAGCAGTTTAGCCTCAGAAGTTGTTGCTAAAGTGCTGTAAGTAGACACATTGGATGTAAACTGCCCAGAACCTCCCACAACGCAAGAACACGTTGTTTTACTGCAACTGCATGCATTCACAACATGGCTAGGGAGGGTGCTTGTAATCCAAGATGGCTGACTGCTGAGTGATGACGTCACGTGCACTCCCTCTATTGTGATCAAAAGCCTAAAAAGGGCCTAGACTACGCACATGCATACAAATTTAGAATACTTTTTTTTCTTATCTGACTGGTCTAGAATTAAAGAGCTTAATTTAGAGATAAAAACACTTCTTAGTTTAAAAAAAAAAAATCACTATGGACAAAGTTATTGCGAGTTGAAGTTGTAAATAATGATGGGTATGCAGGTATTGCAGGTATAGCAATACCTCAGGGAGTTTAACGCCCCTGCTCTGCAAAGTTGTAAACCACTGACTTGTGGTACAGGTTCTTGACAGAACCGAAGGCTAAGGGAGCAAACCCTAAACAGAAAACCATGTCACTGTGGCAGCATTAAGGGCGGTTGATGTATGGAACTCCCAACATCTTGCGACCAGCCACTGCAGGGACAAATAGTTTTGCGCCTGTCTTGACATGTTCTTGCCGGTGTGAAACCTCTATTTGCTCCCCGAGAGAGTGCCGCTGGTAACTTGCAAAAGCCAGCAGCACTTCAACACTTTTGCAGGCAGCTTTCATGAAATGTACAACCACACAAAGGAGAGCGGCACTCAAGTAATGAAAGCAGTCTTTGTCGCATCGCGACCGACAGCATGATGATATTATAGTAAGGCAAGTGAAGTAAATAAGGGACCACTTATGCGTACCCGCAAACTCAGTGCATTGTCAGTGGCCGTGAGCAATCTTCTTACAGAAAAAGTTCAATATCTCTAAAACCACACCACCAATTCACAAACCGCTTGGAACACATATAGGAAACATATTCAATGAATATGTTATCTTAAATTTATATGGTTAGGCTTCTGCATTTCTATTAATTTTGAATAAAATAAACGCCATGCACTGCTGCGATGATCCGACCCAAACTATCTAACCAGCAACACTTTGGCCATTCAAAACACATGGGCGATAGGTCCAATCTGGTTTGAACCATGATTATACAAGTTTTACCTACTGCTATTGCAATTTACTTACCTTTTCTGATGATGCAAAACTTCAGATCCTCAAAAAAAGTGCTCAGAATCAATTGCCAGGTGCAAAAATGATATAATAATAAATTAAATTCTGTCCCAAATCTTTTGAATGTATTTCCACCATTGTGAGTCCTTCTGGGCATGGTGCAAACCTGCCCGCCTTGCAACCATATCACTTTCACAAAAAAGAGACAGCCAGACATGTTGGGTATTTCAATACGCCACCTAGCGGAAATGCGGGTACCTACCTAGACCCTAGTCTATGACCTTAAACCTGATGCTGATGGCATCAACATTGTAATATTATATTTATGCCAATTGACATACAATTTTATTTTTACTTAATTTATTATCGAAAATGTAAGCCTAATAAAGGTAGCTGGAAGATAATTACACTTACATTGGTTTAATTTTGTTTGTTAGATTGACAGTTGGTATTTAAGTGTCATTCAATGCCTTGTGACAGCGGGTTGATAAATAGGAAGGCACATACAACATAGAAATATAGTGATACCATTTATATCATTTACCTATGATATCTGACAAGTAGGCGTTCTCATACACATATCTAGCCATTTCAAATAACTAAATAAGTGTGTGCATATGTATGCACATGTACTTTCCGCATAGTTCACATTTATATACGGTCCATGTTCTATTTTCTTTGTCTGTGGCTAAGTCTACCAGAGCTTGATTGTTCATTATCTAGCAGTTACCCTAAGCACAGGTCATACATGTGCACCCTACTGCGGTATAATTGATTTTAAATCGCGCTGGATTATTTGTAGAATAAACCCCCCCCCCCCACACACACACACAAACATATACCCCAAAGCAAGTGCAAAGCATACTGACAAATTAGAATGCAAACATGGACACCATTATTTTCGTTGCCTCCACCTCGGTCAAGTGCAGTCGTCGTCGAGCATATGACAATGTTGAGTAAGCGATCCCTTGTCGAGCCACAAAGGTACCTCAATGTTGATGGCACAGTAGGCCTAAGTGGCGGGGTGGGGGCCGAAGGAGGTATGGGGAGGGGTCCCTGTTCTGCCACTCACACGGTTTATACTAGATAAAAGATTCACCACATACTTCCAGTACAGGGGTGAAAACCAACCCATTAGAAAAGCTGGCGAAGAATTTCGACATGCTGGGTTAATTAACTTGCTGGTAAATTCTTAATTTAAGAAGCACAATATATTCTTTATATACATCTTCATCCTCTTTACCCACTACTTTTGAGTTGGAAAATATAATCAAACATATACTTTAATGCAATTTAAAAGTGAAATTGATGGCATTCTCTGGCCGCCATCTTGTCTTTTTGCATTCTCTCCAATTTCACCAACTATGTGTTGATATAAGTAACCATTTGACACTGGTGCCAGGCATTCTACTTCCTGTTCCATACTAAAGCTATTTTCGCCCGTATTTAGACTACGTTATCGTTCACCCATGTACTGTAAGTACGGGGTGAATCTTTTATCTAGGTTTATACACGAGTCAAAAACAGGTTGGTACTATGCCCCGGGGCCCTTGTTCGTGGAACAAATTGGTGGAATGCTATATAGAGAGTGTATGCATTCACGTTATTCCGGAAATATCACAAGGTGTTTTTTTTTATGATTTAAATTTCCTGAGGTTTATAAGAAAGTATTACAAACCTAATCCAGACTGTTTTTGTTAAGGCACCCGAGAGGCCGATGATATTTATGCACAACTGCCCCAGGCTGGTTAATGTACAGGCACTACCAGCCACAAACCAACTGTTATTGTTAACGTCTCTCACAAGCAGTGGCCAGTGCTCTGTTTTTACGTCTGCCCTGCCTTGGAACTTATTTACACCCACTGGTGTTAGCGGTAATTGTAAATATGTGGCGCATTAGTTTGCTTTGCTTTGAGGCATTTCGACTGAATATACACGTACAATCGTATTGAGGTTGGAGCTTTGCGACCTAGCAACATCTAAGGTAATATCAGAATGAGTCCCGACTGGTAACAATGTACTCTTGGTGGTTTTATAGTGATGGCCACCTGGGGACACTGTGCCATTAACATCGTGGCCTTCACGTTGGTCTGATGCTGAGCCAACCAGTCATTAGCTTGTCCTACTAATGCTGAGCGCCAGGAAAGTGCCAACTGGCAATGTTGGATGGATGTCTTTTTGGTTGAACTTGTCGGGCATTGATCTGAGAGATCAATCACACTGCAAGTATAGACTGGACCAGACGGGATGGCCGAATGAGTTAGAACGTCCGTCTCCCGTGTTGGTAGATCATGGGTTCGAACCATGGTCGAGTCAAACCAATAAGGTAAAAATTAAAACTTGTTGGTTCCTAGCCTGGCGCTCGGCATTATTAGGATAGGGCAAGGACTGGTTGGCGAAGTGTCCGGATAATGTGACTGAGTGGGATATCAGGTCATGGTGCTGGCAGCCTGGTCTTCCAGTGGGGCAGCACTATAAAGTCACCACGAGTGCGCACTGTCACAAGTCGGTACCCGTCCTGATATGACCTTAGATGTTGCTAGGACGTAAAACAACAACAAACAAGCAAGTATAGACATTCTATCCATTCAACCATCCCACCGGGTGCTTATAAGTTGTACAGCTGGGAGTGCGATTGTGGCGAATTCACTAAAAATATTCATGAACATCAGTATTAGTATGGCTATTATATTAGTATACGTCGTGCTTATAAGGTTACTTAAACTGCATAGTCCGATGAAAACATAAAATTGTCAAAATCAAAACAATAATCTCCATTTGATTCTCCATATCTAACTTAGATGCTGGTGCACTTATTAAACATTTGTCGTCACACATAAGGGGATACTGAGTCAATTAATGGAACCTGTTACTGCAGAAGTCTATGGTGATAGAGTTTTGGCAAGCATGCCAAAATTAATTTAGTATGTTTCCATTTCAAATATCTCAAATGTTTGCCATTTAAAATAAAAGTTACTTCAAACTAAAGTAAGGTAGATTATAATGAATAACCTAATATGTTTATCTCAGAAAATGAGGGAAACTCAAAACCATCGGACTACGCAACTTTAATCTATATCAATCAGTCAATAGCAATGACTCAATATCGCCCACCCCCTCTGCCCCATATTAGCTATCCATTTTATTATATATTTGTTTAAACCAAGTAACAGCCTTCACCAACCGGTTCTTAATCGTGAATATGTGTGTATCTAGGTCCGCTGGTCCCCCAAGCCTTATTCGAACCGCCTTTTGGCGCATGCGCAGTGCCTACAACCTCCTGTTGCATAAACGAATACGCTCTGGGTGGAAAAAATGGTGTCTTAATCCAAAACTTGTTGTTAATAACCAATATAACTACAGCAAAATAGAATTTAAAGTATTTTATGAAAGAAAGAAAAACTCAATTTAAAAAAAAAAGAAATTTTGGTTAAGCCACCATTTTCCCCCCACCCCGAGCGTGTTCGATTATCCAACCCGAGGATGTACAGTCTTGCGCATGCGTCAAAAAGTGACTCGGGTGACCCGTGTTGATTACTCGAATACGCCCAGTGAGAACTACCGGATCGCAGCTATAGTTTACAAGCCGGAATGTGGGGTGTCCCCCCCCTCCCCCCCTCCCCCCCTCCTAACTCTATCCCTCACTATAGGCCTTATACGTTAAACTCACTTTGCAACTATAATCACATGCTTCCTACTATCCTAATGACCATACTTGGTAGGCTTCTCGCCATACACTTGTTTATGATATAAGCCGTGTTTACACGGGAGAGTTAAATCGCTTCATATAAATCGCCTTGCCTAGTTCGCCTCACATTCGCCGTGTAAACGCTCCACTGAGGCGGATTAGGGCTCATTCGCCTCATATAGTTCGCTTCATATAAACCATGTCGCGAGGTAGTTTATATGAATCAATTCAGCTGGTTCCTGGGCGGCGACTAAACAAATAGCAGTACTCGCCGGCTACAGGCTCACTAAGGCTGCTGGTTCCTGGCGCCGAAACACTTTCAAACTCGCTTCGTGTAAACGCGCCACTACATCGCTTCATATAAATCTATTTGCCTAATTCGCTTCACAATTGCTTGTGTAAACACGGCTATAGATCGCAATGAAATTGTCATAGTAAAAAAAACAGTTGACATTAGATAAAATATCATTTTGTGTCACAGAAACAGTGGTGCAGAAGTAACTAGGGCCGTATTCGATTAAAACGACCCGGCTGATTCAGGTCACCCGAGTTGCTAGAATTTAAAATCGAACACCACGAGTGGAGTTCACAAAAACATGTGCCGTGTACAAAAAGTCCTGACCCCAGTAACCCACGTCTTGGCTGGGGATGGCTAGGAACGATGGTGTCACATTTGCGCTGGGACCATCCTGCAGGATAACAGCTACCAGTACCAGTCCTACATGTTTTGTTTTTTTATTAACCCAAATCAATGAAATGGAAATATAACCAAACTATGCGATCGTAAAATATTTTAAATCCTATTTTGCTCTAGTTATATCGATTATTAAAAAAAAGAAGTTTTTATTAAGCAACCATTTTTTCCCCGCCCCCAACGTGGAGAAACGTATACCTGATGGTGCTGTCACACTATGACATATCTCGCCGGCACGCCGCCAATGTGCAAAATCTTCTTCTTTTTTTTACGTCGAGACATGTCAAACTTTTTGTCGAGGTGGGAAAAGTTTGACATCAGCGCAATGTAGTGGTAGCGTGCGGCCGACGTTGTGGTAACTTATATCGACGCGTGATTAAAAAAAAAAAAGAAAAGGTGGGCACAATGTGTGTGAACGAGCCTAACGCATGCGTGGCGTGTGCCTTGCGTTCGCATAACATTATTCCAGCATTCCGCTAGCGACTGGCCGACATGTTACGCGACATATGAGAGCGCATGACCAACGACACTCCAGCATGTTTCGGCGCATGTCGGCGTGGCGCCAGCGTGCTATCAGCGCGCCAACGTTAATCGAGCGGCAGACACACAGCCAAAATGTCGCGACACGGTGGAGAAACGCCAACAGCGCGTCGGCCATACGTTATGCATACGTCGGTGGTACGTTACCGACGTGACGACGGAACGCTCGCTGTCAGAGGGAAAAAAGTCAACGTATGACAACGTCAGAACAATGTTCCTCCAACGCGCGTCTAACGTATCTCAATGTCGCCATACCGTTGGCACCCGCACGTTGTCGTACGTCGAATGCACAAAACTTCGCTGATGCACGCCGTCGAACGTCGCCTTAGATCATCGTATACCAAAGCGCGTAACGCAAACTGACGTATCCTGACGTAGCGCCAAAAAATCACATACGTCGACGCATGTTGGCGAGAAGCATCGTAATGTGACAGCACCATTAGTCTATGGGGTGTGCGCATGTGCCAAAAAGTGGCTCGGGTGACCCGGGTTGATTAATCGGATACACCCTGGGTGTATGTTTATTCACTACCCCCCCCCCCCCTACGCACACACATATTTCGGCATGTTGGCTGTAGCTACAATCCTTCCTGAGGGACAAGCGGAACTAAGAATTCGGTATCAAGAATACACATGTGAATACTCGATGCCATAACTATAGAGATGCCATAACTTATCGACTAGTGTAACGCGGCAATGTAATTGGTAATTGGCAATATGCCCAATACGATTACGTATACGTATTGAACTCAACAAGAATGAGGTATGATCATTTAACCTCAAATGATCTAGAACACGCAACCATTATGAGGTTACATCATTTAGGCTGTGGAAATACATATTAGTTTCCTCTTTGGTCAAAATGTGTTTAGCAAATTGTGCGCGTGTCTGCTTGAAACATTGTTATCAGAGATAACACACATTTAATAACATTTAAATTCTAAAACATCGGTGGCACATACATTAAAAATAACACCAATAATTTGATATCTTGGATGGTATGCAATGTCTCCTTATGTTAATTTAATAGAAAAAGTTTAGGAAGTTAACAAAATGCTAGTTTCATGTTATCTAGGTCTATGGGTAAACTATGTAGAATGATTCATTGTGGTCAGACTGAACTATGACTATTAGATGGAGATTTAGTTAGGAACGGCCCAAAGGTTTCCCGAAAGGAATAATTTCTGTCTTAGTTTAAGTATCTTACACATTTAAGTGTTGATTTTTTAAAATAAAGGAATTTGATTAAATTTATAACTACACCAGGGCCGCGTTCAGGCTCCGTCTCGGAGGCGCCTCGGAGGCGCCCGTGACGTCAGGCTAGTCTGAACAACAATAGCAGTTGGTCGCCTCGAATATGGCCGCCCCCATAGGCGGCGGCCATTTGCAATCGAAATGCTGCGCTCTGATTGGATGAAACCACTGCATGCGGCGGCCATTTTCGAGGCGCTTTTTGTCTCCAACCTGAAAAGGGAGGCGTCTCCGAGACGTCTCCGAGACGCACCCTGAACGCAAATAGAGCAAAAAGCATCGCCGAGACGTCGCCGAGGCGCCTCCGAGACGGACCCTGAACGCGGCCCAGGACTTTCGACTAGAGCACAAATCACCCCCCCCCCCAAAGAAAACCCCATAAATATTCAACGCCTGAACTAGTTATTTAGGCCCCACCCTAACCCCACATGGGAGAGAAAAAGCTTACCGATTTATGCAGTAATTTCCCAACTTTAGAATGTGTGTTTAAAAACAACAATTTAAGTGTATGTGTAGCACACTGCAGTGAGATGGGATAGTGTGAGCAGTATTCGATTTCCGTGCTGGAAACGTCACGTATAAAATAGGACTTTGAAAGCATTTTGATTTTGTGGTACTGATGTCACAGTATTGGTACACAACTTCTGAGAATGACCCATTTAGTTATTGTGCACATCTACTTAAAAACCGTAGGCGTGCTGTGATTGACTAATCAGGCATGAACAAAGTCTTTAGTTGACAAACAACGCGTGAGGCTGCATGCTAAGTGGCCCCCAACTGTTTGTTATGAAAGATATGGTCAAGTGGTTTTACCATGTATTCCCTATATGAATATTCTATTTACATTAACAACATATTAAAATTCCAGACTGATCAACTGCATTGTATTTGAGCAGTAGGTTGGGGCTGATCTCTCTGACATCATTGGATTCTACTGTATTGCTATTATTAGTAGGCATGTGACGTCACGCAGGGAAGGGCAGACTTAATTATGTAGGTTATAATACATACTCAAAAGGCCTCAAATTTACTTTAAGTGACAGGGTTTGTGCTACTTTCCAAGTCTCCAAGTATGCAGAACTAGTGAAATAGCAATGTCCCCAATGCTACATGTGTCTATTTGATTCATGTTATTTGGTCAATGTGATTGTATCAGATTGATGTGCGTTAACAGCATCAACACCCACGCACATTGTAACTCTCGTAGCGTCTGGTGGTTACACGTGACAGTAGTGCTGGTGTTGTACGTGACAGTAGTGCTGGTGTTGCACACAATAGTGGTGTCGATGGTTGCACACAACAGTAGCAGCAATGGCTGCACATGACATTAGCATCGATGGCTGCACATGACAGTAGCACTGGTTATTGCAGACAATAGTAATTAGTAGCGTCGATGGTTGCACATGATAGTTGCGTCGATGGTTGCACACAGCGATAGTGTCAATGGCTAGACATGAGTAGTGTCGACGGCTGCATGTGACAGTACCATCAATGGCTGCACATGCCAGTAGCATCGATGGCTGCACGTGACAGTAGCATGGATGGCTGCATGTGACAGTAGCATGGATGGCTGCACGTGACAGTACCATCGATGGCTGCACATGCCAGTAGCATCGATGGGTGTGCGTGACAGTAGCATCGATGGCTGCATGTGACAGTAGCATGGATGGCTGCATGTGACAGTAGCATGGATGGCTGAATGTGACAGTACCATCGATGGCTGCACATGCAAGTAGCATCGATGGCTGCACGTGACAGTAGCATCGATGGCTGCACGTGACAGTAGCATGGATGGCTGCATGTGACAGTAGCAAAATGGATGGCTGCACGTGACAGTACCATCGATGGCTACACATGCCAGTAGCATCGATGGGTGTGCATGACAGTAGCATCGATGGCTGCATGTGACAGTAGCATGGATGGCTGCATGTGACAGTAGCATGGATGGCTGAATGTGACAGTACCATCGATGGCTGCACATGCAAGTAGCATCGATGGCTGCACGTGACAGTAGCATCGATGGCTGCACGTGACAGTAGCATCGATGGCTGCACGTGACAGTAGCATCGATGGCTGCATGTGACAGTAGCATCGATGGCTGCACATGGCAGTAGCACACATGACAGTAGCATCGATGGCTGCACACAATAGTAGCACACATGGCATTAGCGCCAGTGGTTGCACATGGCAGTAGCGCGGGTAGTTGCACATGGCAGTAGCGCGGGTAGTTGCACATGGCAGTAGAGCGGGTAGTTGCACATGGCAGTAGCGCTGATGGTGTATACATCGCAGCTCCAGCACTTCTGAATGGTTAGGCTGTGATCGTAGTATCAAAAGACATGATATGCTAATGCGTAGACATAAATAATAATCCGAATGTGTGTGTATGCAGGAGGTGGGGGGGGGGGGGCTGATTTTGTCACTCTATTTGAAATGACTCAGCCAAGAGTACTATTATTACGTATGTCAACATGTTTAAAACCACATCTTTAATATTTGTTTATTGCGAATCTTCTAATTTATTACATTGAAAATAAGGCCATTTTCACCGGACAAGAACCTTATTAGTAACAACTTGTGCAATGTTTAAAATTTTATTTTCACTTTTCTGCCACTCCTGCCCCACGCCCTCAAGTCCCCCAAAGGAGCGCCCATTTTGATATTGACACTATAGGCCGTATTCGATTGACACGACCCGGGCGACTCGAACAACGTGAGTGGAATCGAAAAATACACGGGCCGTGTGCAAAATGACCCGACCCAGTAACCCACCTCTTGGCTGGGGTTGGCTAGGAGCAATGACGTCACATTTGTGCTGGTACCTGTAGGATAACAGCTACCAGTCCTAAATGTTTTTTTTTAATGCTTTTTGTTGTTGTAATAATGAAATGGAAATATAACTAAACTATGCAATCCTAAAATACTTTAAATCCTATTTTGCTGTAGTTACATCGGTTATTCAAAAAACAAAAAAGAGTTTTGGATTAAGCCACCATTTTTTCCATCCCGAGCGTGTTCGACTATGCAACCCGAGGATGTAGAGTCTGTATATGGCTAGGGTGACCCGAGTTGGTAAATCGAATGCGCCCACAGTGTGCTACTGCATATGTGGGTCAGGTGTACTACTGCTGACCCTACTTAGATAACGAGATGGTGCACACCGTCTACCAGTCAGGTGATAATTGATAGTTTAGGGGAGGAGCTGTATGCAACGCCTCCTATATCGACTGAAACCGCGCTATATGCAGGTCATGGTGTTCGAGTATTTCAGTGGGCAGCACTATAAAGTCGCCATGAATGCGCACGGTCACAAGTCGACGCTCTTCCTGATATGACATTTGATGTTTTAGGATGTAAAACCCCAACAAACATTATTGTAAGACTAAATCAATATTTAATATGCGGCTGTTATGTTTTAGAAATGGTAATTTATAGTTGAGACGACCAGACGGGATGGCCAAATGAGTTGAGGGTCCGTCTCCTGTTTTTGGAGATCGGGGGATCCAAACCCATGGGTTTGTGAATTCGAACCCTGGTCGTGTCAAACCAATGACTTAAAAATTGATACCTAGTCAGACGCTCGGCATTATTAGGATAGGGCAAGGATTGGTTGGCTGACTGTCAGGATAATGTGACTGAGTGGTATCATGTCATGGTGCTGGTGGCTTGGTCTGCCAGTGGGGAAGCACTATGAAGTCACCATGAGTGTGCACTGTCACAAGTCGGCACCCGTCCTGATATGACCTTTAGATGTTGCTAGAATGTAAAACAACAAACAAACTATAGTTGATACATGTAGCATATTAAATTATTATATAATCAGTAGTTTAATCGTCTGTATGGGTGACGTTGCAATGCGCCCTTATTCTGTTGATTCAGCTATTACTAGTATTACAACTCACATTGTGATACTGTGTATAGGACAGTACATCAAAACAAGTGTTATCTGTCTGGTACGGGCCACACTATTTAATGCCACAAACTAGAGCTAATAAATAACGCGTCACCTAACTGTCCCTCTTCAAGGGGAAAACGCCATGATATACTATTCATTCACTTAATTAGTTTTCCCAGTTGTAAATGGTTAAGTGTCCTCTTGTAGAAGAACCACTGCACTGACAATTCAACAACACATTTAAATAGGTGTATGTTGGAAGTGGGGGCGGGGTAGTATTTAATCATACATGAGTTACTGAAGCACACAACATAGGTGCGATACCGATTTGTTGCTGCTAACACATCTGGTACTTGCTGAGTGTAAGCTTCTGACTTCTGACATGTAGATACAAACTCAGTTTTGTTTTGTTGTTTTACGTCCTAGCAACATCTAAGGTCATATCAGGACGGGGGTTACAAACTCAGAAGTTGGCATGTTCATATACATACATACATACATACATACATACATACATACATACATACATACATACATACATACATACATACATACATACATACATACATACATACATACATACACACACACATACATACATACATACATACATACATACATACATACATACATACATACATACATACATACATACAAATGACTTATATTTATAAAATCTATATTTGCCACTACCTAGCCTGGCGCTTTGCATTAATAGGATAGGACAATGACTAGTTAGCTTAGTATCAGAATAATGTGACTGACTTGTATATCGGGTCATGATTATGGCAGCCTGGTCTGCGAGTGGGACAGGGCGATATAAAGTTTCCATGAGTGCACTGTCACAAGTCGGTACCCCTCCTGATATGACTTTAGATGTTACTAGGACGTAAAACCCCACCAAACAAACGTAATGTGGTGCCTTTTGGGGAACTGGCTCTTTCTGAGCTCACACCACTGAAGGAAAATGATTCTCTTGCCCTTCAATCACACTCATTTCAGCATTAGTTACCTTGTCAGCCTCTGTAGAATTGTTTAAATACTCATGACAATGTAATGGATGAAAGGCCAGTGCATCAGTGTTGACAAAGGAAATAATGCCATATTAATCAAATTTTATCGCCGCTACTTTAACCCCCCCCCCCCTCAATAAAAAGCAAACAAAATAACCCCACACAACAGAACGACCCCCCCCCCCCCCCGAAAAAAACAGCCCTCATTCTTGTTGACACCGCTGACAGCAATATGATCTGTTGACCGCGAACGGTGTGCGGTCCATGGCCTTCTCAGCCTTTAACTCGGGCCTTTTATTCGACCCCTGAGGCTTTTGAATTCTGTTCGGTCCTTGTGCATGAGCTGCTCATTACCCGACCTTGAGCTGGTCACTACTCGGCTCTCTGAGCTGCTCACCAGTTGCTTCTATGGACCACAGCTCTGCTATGCATTTGCAAATAGTGGCGTGTGCTGTCATATTGATCTACCTTATTCCACGGTCCCATCATTCCAAATGGGATGGGAGGGGGGGGGGGGCCCCCCCACTTTCACCAAAATGTAGCTATCCAAGAACAGTCGATACGGCATGGGGACCGTGATAGATGGTAAATATTGCTGGATCAAGCGTACATTCCAATATGGCCAGATATACACAGTAAAACCTCTTTAGCCGACCTCCTCCCTAGATATATATATATATATATATATATATATATATATATATTATAACATACATAAATAATACATACATACATACATACATACATACAGACATACATACATACATACATACATACATACATACATACATACATACATACAAACATACATACATACATCATACAACAGCATGCATGCAGCATGCATGCATGCATGCAGCATGCATGCATACACAACACACACACACACACACACACACACACACACACACACACACACACACACACACAGAGGCACTCGGGAAGGGTGGCTTTTAGCATTGAATGTACAGCTAGGTGAATTTGTGTTAAAATGAGTTGTCATTTTAGCATAGTGTGGGGTGGGGGTAGGTGGACTGGTGTGGGATCCACAAGGGTTTGAGCAGTCCGAGCGGATTATAACCGTGATAATCTGCTAAATGCACCCTGCACGCGGGGGTAGCCACACGCCTACTGGGGTTGGGGAGTCGACGCGCACTCTGGCACAGCCCGGGAGGGGCGGTGTAAGCATTGATTGTCTGACCGTCCGCTGGGCGGCAGCACTGCCCGTGTCATGCCGCCCCCTAACGGGTGTCTGTCTACCAATCACCCAAAAGGCCATTCTAACGGTACCTTCCCACAGCGGCCTGGAATATTAACCCCAGTGTTCCACACACCGCACATGGGGGTGGGGGTGGGGGGGCACTGCTTGTCGTCAGGGCAATGTGTGTGGGAATGGGTTATTCATGAACAACACTTAAGGACCCATAGTACACTAACAGCCTATATTAGATATGAACACATGGTGATAACCCCCTCTTGATGTGACCTTTGATGTTACCAGGACATAAACCTCCAACAACCAACCGACCATGGTGATAACACACATGCGATTTTAAGACACTTTTTTTATCACTCCACACCGACACACCCTCCTCTCATATATGCATCTCATGTTGTGTGTCAACGTGAGCATAGTTTTTATTGGAAAATGTAAAGGGTCATTTTTATATATTGTCGTGGGGGTGATGAAAATGGGAAATATTGTGCCTCGTGCGGGACTCGACCCAAATCGCTTTGCATTCCGGGCCAGTGTACTAACCATTACATCACCTAGGCTCCCTGATATCAACACACTACCCACGCCTACCTGTCTATGTGGTTACTTACCTGAGAGGTCAGTGCAGACTACTACACTCGTCCCCATGGAATTGTAAGTCTTTTAATGTTTACAATTACATACATATGGGCAACACACTAACACATACATACACAGGGTAGGCTCAACAACCATACAGCATGCGTAGCTTGTACAGGATCATGGTCACAGCAACTAGTTGTAAAGTCGACGGCTGGCGGTATGAGTGGTGTGGACAGGCTAATGTGAAATCAATACAGGTAAGGAAGGAAAGTAGATAAAGAGTGAAAGGTAGGAGAGTGAAACTCTCTCATTTATTACTTTTATAGGTTCCAGAACAAGATGGTGGTGATCATATGATCCAATCTTCCAATCCCTAACAAGCATTCCTCTAACCACCAATGAGGGTTCAATATCCCTGTTGCCAAGGCATGGTTAGGTCTGTCTCTGTGGCAGAGATCCATAAATAACTCTAGAGGGGAGGGGGTATGTGAGGCAACTTCTCAAAGACTGTACACCTAAGAAGTGATACTCTTCCTCTATACTATTTTACTATACAATTTCTATACTTTATGAGTAATAACATACCAATTCCACATATCCCTCATATGCCTTTGGTTTTATATATTACCATTTTATAGACAAGTTGCAATTTATTATAGTAGAGTTCATATATCCCATATCTCATAATATCGGAAAATCTTACATAGTGTTGTGGGGGTGATGAAAATGGGAAATATTGTGCCTAGAGCGGGACTCTCTCCACATCTCTTTGCATTCCGGGCCAGTCTGCTAACCATTTCACCACATAAGTTCCCTAATATCAACACACTACCCACGCCTACCTGTCTACGTGGTTACTTGCCTGAGAGGTCAGTAGAGACTACTACAATATGTATATATATAATAACTTAATTATATTTTACAACAATTGAGGGTTCTACATCCTCATTGCAGGTCATCTTCCTGTCGCTACATTAAGTAAAAAATGGTTCTTGCCATTCAATTCCACTCCTCTAACCATTTTTCTTTGTTACTCTATATCAGCCACTAGAGAATTATCTAACTACGCATGACTATGTAATGGCCAGAGACCAGTATATTGGTAGAGGATTTAAAACCATAAGTAAACTGATTACTGTTACCCATTTTATCAAAGAAAATCTACCGACGCCCCCCCCCCCCACACAAAAACCAACCAAAAACAACAACAAAAAACACAACCATCAATCTTGTTCTGGCAAGACTATGAGCTCATTGTTGCGATATGTAGTCTTCATCATTTAATAGGAAATTAAATTGTTGCAAATACTTTTAAACTATTGACATATATTGTTACATATAAATCATCAACTACTACATGGGTAATATGCCACTCTATTCTTGGGTTTATTTGACCTAACTGAAATAATCATGGATATCATGTGACTGCACACAAATTCAATTGTGCGTAATGATGGTAGTATGCGGGTGGATTGGTTTGTAATGTGATATCTGTGTATTTGTGCACTCTTCATTAAAATGCATTCAACAGTTAGTCTAATGTATGGTTTAAGGCTCAAGGGACCAAGCCTCATTTTAGGGCAATAAGAGGTTAATAAAAATAACATTACCTTTTAAACCGTTAAACCGTTAGTCATTTTTGTCAGTAAAAATAGAATTAAATGTATTTGATCTTTTATAAGCTCTAAAATATTACTTTCATGAACGTAATTATGATGGTATGTGCTGCAAGTGCTTGTTGAAGTGAGAGAAGTGTTCGATTTGTCAGTAATGTTAAATTTGTTTTCGAGTGTGTGCGTGTATATTTATGTGAGAGTGTGTGCTTGTTTGCCTTGTGTTAATTAATGTCCTTGCTATAGTCAATTGTTGTACCAAATTTATACATATTATTATGTGAACTTCCATCTTGCATATGTAATCGCATAGAACAACACCTGTTTAACCCTACGCACACCACACAGTTTACCTGATGCAGACACTGTCTTGTGATTCATAGCCCTACCCGGGTAATCCCCAAGATATGCAAAGGGAGGCAAGTACTCTTAGTTGACATGAGGAACTTCTTTTTTTTACCCTCATGTCAGCTTTCATTTCTGTTCTCATCCTCATCTAACATTTGGCACATTTGTGCCACATGAACTTATTGCTTGCCTACACCTGATACAATATACTGCACGCTACATGTTTGTATCCATGGTGGTATCCATGACTTTTAAAGCTGTGGTAAGACTCCACGGTAATTTGACTTGAATTCAGGGTCCGTACGGGGCCTGGAAAGTATTAAAAAGTATTGAACTCCATTGCACCATTTCAAGGCATTAAAAGGCTTTGAATTTAACCTATTTGGGCGAATTAGTCTTGAAAGTCTTGAAGTCCATTAAAATGTCCCCACCGATCTAAATTAGGCCGAAAGTACCATTTGCCATTGTGCTTTTTCTCCTGAAATCCAAATGAAGATATTATCGAATTCCTATCAAAAACAGCCTTGAAAAGCCTTGAAATAACCTTGAATTCCATATCTCCACATGTGTACTTACCCTGTGAATTGCGCTAACTGGAAATGGGGAAAGGCCATTGACATGTTCATGGCAACTAGTCGGAATTGATCAACCATGGAACTATTATCATTGACTACTCTCCAAATTTCTTCCATTGAATTTGGACAGGTTGATTGGTTGAGGTGCTTAACTGCAACAATTATTGTCAATGCAACGATTACAAGGGGGGTTACTGTATAAAGTACCTTTTAAAAAGCAAATTTCTTTTATTTCGCAGACATCAAAGAATTTATGGATTAACCTTTTTCTACATATCGAAGCAAGAGGATATAACAAAATTAAATCCATAAATTGTGGGTCTATGTTATTTCACTGCATGCACAATATACTTAATTTTAGTTTTACATATTCCTTACGTCAATCTCGCAACTACTCCTTACTTGTAACTACGCTCTTGGTAGCAATCTTATCTTATATTTGCGGGCCGGGAAAGAAAAACTGAATTCGCTGAGATGTTTGAGATAATACACAATATTCACACGCATGCGCTGTGGCAATGGTCCCACAACCATCGTGTTCGTCGTCGCCATCAGATGTCGCATGCGGTGTGAATATTGTGTATTAATAGTGACTGACAAGTTTAGTACCCTTCTAAAATTGTCTAAAGGGTCCAAACATGAACATTTTATTTTTCTTGGAAGCTCCAATGACCCAAAAGCAATATACCTTTGGAATTTTTAAAATATCCCAAAATTTGACTGACATACGTGCATTTGAAAATTAGTAATTTCCATAGCTTGTATGCGCTGTGGCACACAACTGTAGTGTTTGTCGTCGCCGTCAGATGTCGCATGCGTTGTAAATATTGTGTATTGGAATTAAATAAGAACAACGTAACGTTGTCATGTCACCTGCAAACTACAAACCATGTTATTCTCTACCGACAAGAGAACTATATGCGATAGCTATTTAAATAATGTACAACACGTGGGTTCGCCATTTAAGCCTTTCCATTGGGACCTACAGAGATAAATTTGGTTAAGTTGCAATGGATGATTCTATAATAATAATAATAATAATAATAATAATAATAATAATAATAATAATAATAATAATAATAATAAGGATTTCAACATAAATCTGTTATTTTATTACAAACATTGTCTATTCCGTGAAATAACATTGCCGGCTGTGATACCTAAGCAACATATCAGTGATTAATTTATCATGTATCATTACACACAATACAACACTCTATTTTCCACATACTTATATTATATATCTAATGTTTATTTCTACACTCGTTACTTATTTTTCTCTCGAAATGTTTTGCTCAGAAACTTGACTGCTTGGGGCATGATATAAAAGTATGATGGCATACTTAGTTTATGCTTGCATGGTACGTTTAAAGTACATATCATACATATCTGCGATGCAATCTTCGCCATAAATGCTGGTCATAATCTTTTCTAATTATATGCAAAAGAGAACTGCAGTTCATTGGAGTGCAGCATGCCATTTTGTTGAATATTAAAGCTGCATAATCCGATGAAAGCATACCATTTTCTAAGCTAAAGGACTTGCCTACAGTTGTATATATCCAATTTAGATGCTGACGCACCTATTGAAATTCCGTTGGTGTATAGAAGGCAATACCAAATTAGTTTAACACATATTATTACTGAACCCTATAGTTTTGTTATTTTATTGTGCATGCCAAATTAATGTGGCATGTTTCCACTTCAAATATCTCAAAAGTTAACCATTCATAATTAAAAAGTTACTTGAAGTTAAAATAAGGTACATTATAGATTAGTGTAATATCTTTATCGTATTAAAAACAAAATAGGCAGGAAATCAAATCCATCGGGGGATGTCCCTTCAACATATTAGATACTGACCTTTTACCGTGTTAGATTAATAATGTTTAAGATAGCCAAGAGGCTTCTGAGGTTCATTACATGTCATCCGGACCGCAGATGCAATCAGCGTGATGTAACAGGTTGGCTGTATATATACAGCTTACTCCATTCATCGCCGTGTGCTATATATTCACGGCTTTCCTAGAAAGTCATAGGGAAGGTGCTTGTGATGCAAGATGAGATTTGAGTCCGAGATCTTTTTATTTTGTGCCATGTAACTCACAGACACAGACAGGCCTTTGTATTAAATAAATCGTATCATCTTTATTATATATTATTATTACCGCACGCGGTGGCCGGATCAATAGAGCGCAGGTTCCCGTGCGGAAGGTCGGGACCGGGAATCCTAGCCGAGCGAAACCAATGACGTATCAAATATATGCTTGTCGCTACCTAGCCCAGTGCGCACCATTAATAGGATAGGACAAGGACTGGTTAGCACAGTGTCAGGATAATGTGATTTATGTGGGGTATTGGGTCATGGTTCCGGTGGCCTGGGCTCCCAGTGGGGCAGCACTATAAAGTCGCCGTGAGTGTGCACTGTCGCAAGTCGATACCCATCCTAATATGGCCTTAGATGCTGCTATGACGTAGAACAACAAACACACAAACGTATTATGCATTACACACATAAGTTCATGTTTGGTGTCAGTACACTCACCCACTCACCTAGAAAAAATGGTGGCATGTTAGACAAGAATAACACCGATCCTGGCAGGACGCTCTTTTCTTCAATGACCTTCCAGTGAAGATTGACAGAAGGCCAGGTGTTCCGGTAGCGAGACGCCGTGTCATTATTTACCATCTTCTAAATTTAAATCTCCTTAAACCGGTCATCTTAGGCATCCATTAGAGCTACATAATCCGATAAAAGCATGATGTTTTCGATACAAAAATACCTATACAGTATAACCCCGTTAAAGCAAACTTGAAGGGACCCTAGAAATTTGTTTGGATTAACCGATCATTGGTTTAACCGAGCTTTTGCTTTGACTTGACTTTGAGTAAGAGTGTATTGCACATGTAATATACAATGTATGTGGACACTTTGATTATTGTTTGTTATGTACATACAGTATAACCCCATTAAACCAAGCTCGGTTAAACCAAACGATCAGTTAATCCAAACAGGGTCTCTTCAAATTACTACCATTTATACCATAACAAAAGTCGGTGGAGTCTCAGATGACCTTATAACCACATGAAAGTTTGGTTTGACTGTACCGGAAGTGGCCTGGGGACTGAAATTCTGTTTGGATTAACCGATAATTTGGATTAAACGACTTTGGTTTAACCAATTTTTTTATATGACAAATGGTAGTATTTTGCCGGCCGCCGAAAAAAGTGTGCATTAACCGATCGTTTGGTTTAACCGAGCTTTGTTTAACGGGGTTGTAATGTATTAGGTATGATCCTACATTTCCAACTTAGCCACAGACAAATTGTTGCTGCTTAAAAGGTAATAAATACCAAGTCAATATAATAGAACCTGTTAATACTGAAAGTTATGATGTCCACCATTTCAACATGCACACCGAAAGTAATTTGGTATGTTTTCACCTCAGATATCTCCAAAGTTAGCCATTCATAATTAAAGTTTCTTCAAACTAAAGTAGGGTAGAATATAATGATGAACCTAATACATTTTCTAAGATAAATATGACAAATTCAAAACCATCGGATTATGTAACTTTAACACTTGAGATTTACAGTGCTTTTAGAAATTAGATTTTTTTTCAAAGAAAAAAACCCTTCCGAGCCTATGGAGTGTGCGCCCCCCCCCCCCTCCCACACGCAGAGGGGGGGGGGGGTAGAGAATGCTGGGAACCCCACCACCACAACAGGGGGTGGGGTGGTGCGCGCAATATACTGCAGACCTTATTACACGCGATAAGGGCCTTTTCACTATCCATATGTGTATTTGCCAGATAAGCTATTATTATCCACGAATCATATACAATTAGAATGGTTGTAACTGGATACAATTGATTACTATTGAGCGTCATATGTCATTGTCTAATATACACTCGATGATACAATAGTACCTGTCTACAGCGAACATCTCTACATCCAAACCGATTTTGTCCTGACATCTCAAGGATAATACAATGAAAGAAAAACAGTTGGTACATTGATGTAAAAAAATGTGTCCTCACTTGGCAGTTCATCGATGACAGCGGTCGTTGAAGACAGGGTACTATTATATCTTGGGTTATTCTTGAATACCTAGAAGAATAGCACCATATATGGGTCGTTCTCATAAACTGTGTACCCACATTTTTTGGGGGGTGGGGGTGGGGGTTAGCAAGTCAAATAGTTATTGCCTGTGTGTATTAAGCATGGAAGCAATACTACTAATAATCTATCCCACAAAATGTATCCAAAATATGCTTATTTGATTTTGTGCTAAAGTAAAGATCAAAATCACGAAGTGAAAAAGGAGAAGTCAATTCTGACATATATGTACAATGTGTAAGCCTTCATATGAACATGGATTCTGCTATTATTTGGGATGTTTTCACTTTCGGTTTCCATGACACAAAAGTAGTACACAGCTTATGAGAATGACCCATATACCATATCCCATTATCTGTATGCATGTTGTTGTGGTCTAGGAGCCGATGCCGTGTCCGATATATATCCCAAGTAGTGTCGCCCGCTGCTAGGAGCCTGAGGGCAGCAGGTGGAGTGATAGTCAGAGAAGATTCAGAATAGAGTGGAGAATAAGGTCTCTTCTAGTCTAGCCGTGTGTCTCTGTGTGTACTCACGTGGAATGCTTGTCTCGTCCCCCTGCAGCAGTGGGATACACCCGGTATGCAGCCGGTGCAGGCAAGTACATCTTCTCTGCGCCTGATGATTCCCCCCTACACACACCCACATCCACATTATAGGCGTAGGCAGTAGCCACAGGTTGTTGTTCCCAGATAGAAGATGTGTCGCACGCGTGTTGTCTAGGGCATCCGCCATTTTGTTTCTATCTCTTTTTCTATAAACAATTGAATTCACTATTTCAAGTGAATCAATGTTTCTTTTATTTCAAAATATACACCCTCACTCATTCACTCACTCACTCACTCATTCACTCACCCACTCACTCACTCCATTGTTTATTTCAAATGGGTTGCTTATTATATTAAAGGTCGTCATAGCTGTGATTTATTTTTAATTTAATCTTTTTGTATATAAAGATTATAGTCTTTGCGCTTAGTATTATTTTAGCCACGAGATTGATACACATAGCCTGGCTAGCCTAGCTCATAGGCCCAGTGTGTCCGTTTCCCAACGTAATGCTTTACTCGCGTTTCCTGCTGACATCACAGCTCATTCCCTGGCAGTGAGTGCGTGTTTGCACCCCACCCCCTCCCCTCCCCTCTCCTCCCCTCTCCCCACTCGCCTCCCACCTTCTTCTGCTCTCCCCTCCCCTCCCAGCCCTTCTTCTTCTTCTTCTTCTTCTTCTTCTTCTTCTTCTTCTCTTCTTCTCCCTCTCCTCTCCTCTCCTCTCCTCTCCTCTCCTCTCCTCTCATCTACTCTCATCTACTGTAATACTCATACTACTTACCCTCTCCTCTCCTCTCCCCTCCCTCCCCTCCCCTCCCCTCCACTCCACTCCACTCCACTCCACTCCACTCCACTCCACTCCACTCCACTCCACTCCACTCCCCTCCACTCTCCCAAGCACATTCAGGTTATAGGCGCCCAACGATGGGAATTCGTTCACGTTCACACATCTAGCCAAAATCGATAGTTACACCAGATCACATGCATTATTCAGATTCAGTATCTTCGCCTCCACTACTTCTCCCCCTCCCCCCACACACAGCGTTCCGTCTCTCACTATGCACTACGTCTGAGAGACATAAAGTGTCCACCTTCCAATAGGCATCAAATAAATAATTAGGACTAGCTAACTCTTCAACCACCGTCAGTTGGTATTGTCACGTCTGTAGTAACGGGAGTATATATGCCCTCATATTTGAGGTGGATATTCATTCAATAGATGTGATTAGTGGTTGTAGCCTGAATTGGGCAATGTCCATGTATATACTCCATTAAAAGCTGTGGCTTATAGTAGAAAACACCCACAAGGAAACATCCTAGTAACTCCCTAAATCTAATTGGAATTGAACAAATCTTGTCCTAAAAATGCGCTTTGATAATATATTCTAGGTTATGTAGGTTAGCTTATCATGTCATATTAAAAGCACACAATGTAAAGATAGTAGCGATGGACCTGTTAGTGTTAGGAAACTTAAATAATAAAAAACTGGGAGCGGTGTATTGAGGAATCTCCCTGAATCACACTCAGATGGCACGGATTTAAATGTGTGGCCTAAAGATGCGTGTGGGTTGTAATAGATAATTTGCGGTAGTAGAAAACATCACAGCTGTAGTATTGCAATATATATGCCAGCTCAAATACCGAACAGGATGACTGAATCTGCAAGAGCCCTGTCCGAGTCAAATTAATGACTTGCAAAATGTATACTGGTCGCCACTTGGCCTGTCACTTGGCATTCATAGGATATAGCAAAGTTTTTTTGTTTTTTTTTTACCATAACGAGCTAGCATTAGAGACACAATAGGGCCTAGATCAGCCAGAAGAGGATCTGTAAGTTAGTAATGTGACTGAGTCGGATTGCGGATCATGGCACCGGTGTCTTAGTGGGGCAGCACTATAAAGTCATTATAAAATGTGCCTGTCCTGATACTGTTGACATTTGAATGTTCTGTAAAGCACAAATAAATAAATCAGCTATCAGAAATATGGCAAAGACTGATTTGCCCAGTGTCAGGATAATGTGACTTTGTGGGATTGCGGGGCAGGGCACCGGTGTCTTATTGGGTTACCGCTATAAAGCTATCAGAAATGGGATTTATAAATGGGCAGTAATCAGACGACCAGATTGAATAGTGGGCTTGGGACAAATCAGTTGTGTGAATAGTTGTGAAAGAGGGGTGGGGGTGGGTGGCAAACAGGCAGGCCATGGCGCACAGTTAGTAAACTGAGAGATGGGGGCGGGGTGAGGGAGGGGTGGGGCTGGCAGTGCTGTAAGTGGTCTCTGGTTTTACAGCCAACTTCCGGTTCCAGCACGCGTCTCTCTACCCCTGCACAGCGTTTCACGCAATCTGTGTGCACATAGTTCACGTGTATATTCCCACGGTGCCCCCCCCCCCCCTCATGTCCATTCATTTACACTTGCTTTGAGAAATAGTAACCAGATTTTGTTTGTTTGTACTGGTGAAAATGTTTCAAACACCCAATAGTTCGTTCCATATGTCAATTTTACTCTTTCCAAAATTATGCAATTCATTCAAGTTAGTTAATTGTGTTTTTTTCGTGTGCGTTTAAATTGTTTTAATTAAAGAATTAATTTAAATATAAAGTTTAAGGCCTCCATCCTGCTTCTATTTATGGCCGTTGAAGGTTGATAATTTATCTATTTTCATGTGTGTAAAATGATATATTAAACACAAATTAAATAGTGCATGCTCAGCCTAGATTGTGGGTTAATTTAATTGCTTTAACACAAATTGTTCACTTGCTAAAATATAATAATGCAGTTAATTGTTGTACTAGAGAATTGAGATGGGGGTCGTGGGATTGTATGTGAGAAAAGAAATCCCCAAACCCAAACCTTACTTGTATGGTCATAACTTGTACGTACGGGGCATGATGCGTCAGTGGCGTAGCTAGAAAGGGGATGGGGGACGCCCCCCCCCCACCCCCACCATGCTGAACACTCTTCAAAAGTGGAGCCCTTTCACCAATCCTTTGCCTCGTTAGTTCCCTTGTCTGATAAAAGTAATGATTTGATTTTGAATACAAAGTAAGTATGTACTTCCATTAAAACTGTCTTCCATGTGTTTTGGTGTTAAAAATATAATACAAATTATAATGAATTAAAAGATTATTTGGTATGCGTCGTGGAGCATTTTTTCTTCTTTACTTTTTAAATATTTTTTTTAATCATTTGAGAGAATTCCCAAGATTTATATCCTGGTTACGGCCAGGCTTTTTCACCCCTTTAAAATTCTTTTTTAAATCGCTCGAGAAAACAAAAGTTTAGAACCTGGCTACGCCCCTGGGTGCACCAGTAGTGGAATGCTAGTTACACTTCAACTCTGGGTGTCACGCTGCTCAGTTGTCTCGGCTCACTCTAAGTCTTCTGTTCTGTGTGTCTGCCCGGTACTCTCCTCCCTCAGCTGGACACTCCGTCACAGGCAAGTAATGACTGGCTCTCAACAATTCTACATCTCCACTTTTCTCACCACACACCCACCCTTACATCCGTGTCTTTTACATCCCAGTAGCTAAAACGGACATCGATTCCTCCCCCCCCCCCCCCCACCTTAATCTGGTTTTTGCTCATGAAGGATTGTTGTAGCGCAAATATCCTCAGCGGTATTAATTTCATCTAGTTGAATAGCGTTATACTTGATAGGAATACACACATGTATCCCAATAGAAAAAGATAGCGTTTTGCTCTTTTATCTTGCCACTTTGCGATATATCGATTGATTGGTGTGATTCTAAATTCGATCCAAATGCTACGAGTGTTGAGTTTTCAATAATATTAGCAAGCCTCTTTGGAAAATCGTATTATTCCTATTGTTACTACTCTCCCATTTATGCTTTAAAATATAAAAAAAAAAGTTCGCACCACTTCCTACTTTTCCCAATTTTAACCTAATTATATATACAGTAAAACCTCTCTAACCGACCACCTCCGCAGATCGACCACTCCCCTATATCGATCGCTATATTTGTGTCCCAACCATACCATTGTAACTATGTTCTAACTCTCTAAACCGACTACCTCCCTAAATGGACCACGTAAATTCGGTCCCAAGTTCGGTCGATTTCAAGAGGTTTTACTGTATATTACATTTCATAACTTTACACGTACTTACATTTAATTAAAATGGATATGTACCAAGTAATAACTATGGAATATCTGATTGTGTTAAATGGTTTGCTTCCTATATTTTCTTAATTTCTCTCCTTTATTTTTAAATGCTCAACTTCCCATTTTCCTAATAAATAGTAATATGCGTGTTCGATGAGAGACAAGAGTAATGCCAGGTACACACCTACCGTATATCCGCACCCACCTACCGTTTACGATCTAAAACTGCCCAAAAGTCGGTATGTGTGCGATACCTTAGCACATCTACCGATTGCGATTCGCAACTTAAAACTCAGTTTCAGGACTAAAACTTGCTTGCGATTACGATTCGCGATTCGAAAAATGAATCGGCCCGTTTTCAGTTGTAAGGTCGTCACGAGTTTTAGTGCGTGAATCCTATACGGTAGGTGTGTACTTGGCATTAGATTGTATTCTTGCTATCAGTAGCACCATGCACCATTTTGAGTGCGACATTCCCCTTCATATATGCACACACTTTCATTATGCCATCATTTTATTTTCTCTTTTTGAAACCGTGTACATTAGAAATCTCAAACTACCCATAATGATGAGAAACTAACGGTGTGCTTTCTTTATATTAACTATTTACCTTTAGCATATGGATGGATCTTCCCAGCAACAGGCAAGTGAATCCTATTCCCTGACTTGTTTCCTTTCCTTGGTGTTAACTATTGCTGTACGTGATACATTGGTGAAATAGATCCTTTCGGCTTGAAATGGGGAAACAACCAATCAATGCATTTTATCATTCAACATGGTTAGACCGCGGCGCATTGTAATGTCGGCGTGTTGTACCTGGTGTAGTTTACACTTTCTCCATCGCTGCCTGCCAGTGCTGCCACCTGCTGGTAATTCATCCAATCAGAATGAGGTTAGTGTCGGTAGCGGCCGAAGATGGCAGCACTGTCCGGAGCAGTTTATGGTGTAGCAGTCGCTTTGCGTTCACCAAAAAAAAGGAAGAAGATGAATGGTGATCTAATTTGAGGAATAAATGCGATTATAGGACTATAAAAAAAGGAAATAGTGTGCCCGATATAATTCGATCATCTTTGTAGTGGGACATAAGGAAAATGTATTACTGCGCACGACGGCGCCTGATACACTGCTCGTGGGACGATAGCTAGTGTGTGTAGTATTAACCGATTGAACTGATTCTGGATGTGCTAGTTTATATAGGACTAGTCTTGTCAATTTTCAAGTTCAATATAAGTGTCACGGTGTCTGTATATTAAAATAATATAAAAAATATCCCTCACTCTTTAGTTTCTGCGATTTAAATGTATCCCAAAGTCTATAAACAATTATATTCACATAAAACAATTATATTCACATAGTACATAACTGCATGCATTACGCCACATTTCATACTGTCTGTATTCTGCAGTTTGTTAGATCCGTAGTAATGCAATTCCCTCCCGTATTTCCACGTAAGCAGACGGGACATATGGGACAACCCGGCATGGGCCAGCCAGGCATGGGACAACCTGGCATGGGCCAGCCAGGCATGGGACACCCCGGCATGGGACACCCCAGCATGGGTCCAGGCATGGGAGGGATGCCTAATCAGCGACCGGTAGGTCAGGGGCTCGGGCCCTTTTGCCGATCTTGGTGTCGTCTCGTGTGTTATCTTGTCCTTGGTTTTTTTGTCTTCTTTATTTTCTAGTCAAATTATAGTAATTCTGCATGTGTAAACATATATATTTAGGCGAACACACATTTCAATTTAGAATTTGTGGGAAATCATTAATGTACTTATGTTTTTAGATTGAACACTCAAAGGGAGAGAAATTATCATCATCGTCATCATTTATTTGTTAAAACAAATATATGGTTACCTCTGGGGTTTGTTGTTTAAAAACGCCCTATTTAGTTGGGTTTTTTTTAAGAAGAAAAAAGTTAAACTTAATTTTTAAAATGGGTCTGATTGACATGCCTCATCCATTGGTCACTTTTGTTGTGTACATGGCCTACTTCTGGAAAGGCTTCGCATTACGCACATAGTAAGGCATCGCCACCCGGCACTCGCTACCTGGCCTGGTGTTCGGTATTACTAGGGTAGGGAAAGTTGCTGTGGAATGAGCACGACCAATTGTCCACGTTTGAAATTTCCACTACTTGATCAACTAATGTGATATCTCTCTCCCCCCAACAAAAATATCCTTTTCTGGAAATTCGGTACGATGGAACAGATGCGGATGAAATGCTTTTAAATTTAAAAAAAAAAAATATATATACCCATTTAAATCTTTAACAAAAATTGTATTCATTGTTTCCCAGTTGCATCCCTTCCACGCAAACACATTACTTATAGTGTGTTTGTGTTCACAGACGCGTGCACACACACACGCGCACACACACACACACACACACACACACACACACACACACACACACACACACACACACTTCTAAGCACTATTTTTACGATAGAATTCTCTATTTTTTACGATAGAATTCACTATTTTTACGATAGAATTAATCTCCCTTTCTGATTACAGGTAGTTTAGCTTTACTAATCACAGTGGTTCGTTTCCCTCCGTTGTGTTGTGTCTGGTCTTGTACTCAGGCCCCGTCACAGTTGAAATCAATTCTTTCGTTTCATTATGGTATACAACATGCTAGCCAATTAGTGCTAGTACCGTTGTGTAGTGCATGCTCGACAGATTAGTTTTATTATTAATAACAAAAATGACTGAACTTGCACGAAGACCTATATGTACATTTATGTCTTACCTGGCGCGTAGATGGATTGCATTCTCCAACTTACCTATTGGATATCTACAGGTGTGTTCAATAGACTAACACGAGGAATATCTCCACAGATAGCCACATTCTTTCTTGAAATTGACCCAATACCAGTCACATATTAATCTCCACTACAATCTCAGACCTCCATTTCATTCATCAAATTCAAATACAAAGAACTAACAATTACTAATTAAATGACTCAAACAGTATTGCAAAAATTAACATCATAGACATTGGCATCCAGTGTTCCTGTCACCATCATACCATATACTTCGGTATATAATATAGCGATATAGCGAATGGTAGACAGGAAGTGTGAACACTTATTTGTCTCACATTATTTTTTTTGGTACATTAGTTGTCCCAAGCAGGGGAAATCCCAGTCACAGACGACTGGTCTTCCCCACTCCACTGCTGGTCGACAGAAAGCCCAAGCCTACACTTTTACCGACCCAAGGGATTTTTAACCTCCCACACCAGATAGACATGGTATGAGAGCAACCGGCCTTTGATGACGCTGTAAGTTATACACAGTGGTGGAAATCCAAATTGGCAGAGCTGGGGGCATGGGGAATCGAACCGCCGACCCTCAGATTAGGAGTCTGACCTAGAAAAAAGTCAGACACTCTAACCACTCCGCCACAAGGAGAACGCCTAATGACTTACATTCATGGGCAAATCAGTGTAGGTATTTACTAGATACCAGCATAATAATTGTGATTATATCCACTGATTTGCATATATACTGTGCATGTATTTGAAAATAGGTATATATATTTTGATATATTTCTTTCGGTTTCAACCTGTTCCCGTGCTCAGCCGTGTCCCGTTGCTTCTGCGCATGCGTGGATTTCGCATCAACTCGGGTCACCCGAGCCACTTATTGGCGCATGCGCACATCCTACAAACTCGGGTCGAATAATCGAATACGCTTCTCCGCGCCCGGGTGGACAATTTTTTTTTTTTTTTTTAATTAACCGATAAAACTACAGCAAAATAGGATTTAAAGTATTTTATGATGGCCTAGTTTAGCTATAGTTCCATTTCATTAATCTAAGTTATTCTTTTTTTGCACACGGCACATGTATTTGTCGACTCCACTCGCCGTGTTCTATCTGAAATTCTGACGACTCGGATGACCCGAGTCGCCCGGGTAGTGTTAATCGATTACGGCCATGCTTATTAGATTCTGACGCATGCGCAGAAGCGAGGTACACGTCTGAGCACGGGAACAGGCTGAAACCGCCACACCGGAAGACCAGTGCTCTGTCGCTGACAAGAGATATTGTTCGATGAATAAAATACATTTTAGTTTAAAAAAAAAAAAATGCATAATCCGATGGTTTTGAGTTTCCGTCATTTTCCCGATATAAATATGTTAAATCAATTGTTATAATGTACCTTGCTTTAGTTTGAGGTAACTTATTTTAAATGGCTACGTTTTGAGTTGTTTGAAGTGAAAGCATGTCAAATTAGTTTTGGCAAGCACAGCAAAACTCTGATATATCATAGGGTTCTGCAGTAACATGTTCTATTAAATTGCCGCAGTATTTCCTTCTATATGGCAACAAATGCTTAATAAGTGAAACAATATCTAAGTTAGTGAATACAGTGCTGTCACTGAGTACAATAAACTAGATCACGGTTCCGACTGCGCATGCGCTGAAAACGGCGTTGGGAGCAAAGCAAAGGCGTACGGCCATTGAGTTTGCCTATATGCGCAGTGAAAAACGTCAGTTTTATTCAAAATTAATAGAAATCCAAAACCCTAACCATATCAATTTAATATAATCTTTTTGATAAACATGTTTTCTATATGTGTTCCAAGCGGTTTGTCTCTAGGTGGTATCAATATTTTACTTTTTCTGTATGGAGATCGCTCACTGCCATTGACAATGCATTGAGTACTCTGGCTATGGCTCTGACACTAGTCTGAATGCCTAGATCTTTCTAAATCTAAATGCACATGGCATAAGATCTGCTGATTTTATTGATGTAAATGCAATGCTGGATAAAAGATTAATATCTTAATTTATTATATATATTTTTTTAGCTGGTACTAGATAATTGTTTTGGTTTTGAAAATTTGATGCTTCATCGGACTATGCAGCTTTAAGAATACCAGCTTCATTCGTGAATCATACAAAATCCATAGAAATGCCGCATCCAGGATGTCCAATTTGCAGAAGCGGATAAAGCATCGAACACACTGCCCGTGTACTTGTTGTTGTTGTTCAAATTCGTATCTAAATGATTTCTTTGAAAGCGCACTTTCCAAACGATGAAAATAAGAAATAATTTGCATTCCCAAGCCCAATAAACTAGGACCGTGTCTTTGTGTGTTCTGGTCGGCGTCTGCAGTGGCGAGTTTTGCTTGCTGCCGAGGGTGGGAGTTACGGACGTTGTGTTCAGCATGACGCTACTTTACTGCCACTGTGGGCGTGCCTTCCATCCCATTTACACTCTGCGGATAAACAGTATTTCACATCACCATGCACTGGAAGATTTAATTAGCAACTCTCCCCCTCCCTTCCCCTGCCCTGCCCTGCCCTGCCCTGCCCTGCCCTGCCCTGCCCTGCCCTGCCCTGCCCTGCCCTGCCCTGCCCTGCCCTGCCCTCCCATCCCATCCCATCCCATCCCATCCCATCCCATCCCATCCCATCCCATCCCCTGTGGTGAGGAAATGATTTCCTTTGAAGCGTATGAACAGAGAATCGGTGTGGGTGAGGGGTGTGTGTGTGTATTAGGCCGTGTGTTATGAGTGCGGATTGCTAAAATCACTGTTATCGTAGCCTCGTGTTTGAGTGGTTGTGGTAGGGGCATGGTTAAGGGTACCTAGATTGTGGTCCACGTTGGCGTCACAGTGTTAACACCTGGCCGGGCGTGTTGTATAGCACGTTGAATATTTCACACTGTTTATACAGATGGAGTGCGATGACCCTCCCCCCCCCCCCCCCACACACACACATCCGTCACCGCCGATTTATCTAATAACGTGGAAGACGGAGTAGCCCCCTCCGGCCACGGGTCCACCTCCCCCCCCCCCCCCCCCCCCCCCCCCCCCTACTGGAAATGGCGTTGAAGTAATGGCAATGATGCTTGTTTTTGGTGTAATTTCGATGTATGAGAATGATGCGGTCACGTGACACAGCAGGTTCGGCCCCCCCCCCCCCGAGTGAGTGCTGGTTGCCGGGATATATGGGTGGAGAGTGTGGAAACAAGGCACCCATGCGCAATGAAGTTAAGGTGACAATAAAAGGTGCTCATATCCAGGACTTGCATTACACATTAAATTATCATGGCCAACTTTGGATTATATCACGTTGGTGTTATTATGTAAGCAGCGCATGTCTGCATTGACATCAATGATCTGGAGAAGTCCTTAGAGGGAATCAAATTCCAACTATATGCTGATGACACCGTGATATACACAAGCAATAGCAGAAAAGAGAACAGAGATAAGCTAAATGAGAAACTAGTAGCTTTAGATAACTAGTGTAACTCAACAAGATTTCTAATAACCACAAGAAGTCGAAGGTCCTAGTGTTTGGCAGTAGGAAAATCAACTATGGCAATGAGGAGACAATAATTTTGGGAGGAAAAGTTCTTGATTATCAGACCAACTACAGATATCTAGGGATGAATCTTGATAGGAAACTAAACTACAATGATAACATAAAAGAAGTTATCAAGAAGGCAAACCACAAAATCTCGATATTAGCGAATACCAGAAAACACCTAACTACAAATATGACTATTAAAATCTATAACGGTATGGTACTACCATACTTCGACTATGGTGATTGTTGGATAAACTACAAAGACTTCAAAATAGAGCACTTAAGATATGTCTGAAGGTGGAACATAAACACCCAACTGATGATCTCCATAGGAAAGCAAGAGTCAACACACTAAATGACAGGAGAAAAGAACATCTCAAAATAGCAGCATTCAGGGAGACAAGGTAGCCTGGGAGGGTGCAGGTAACAAGAAAGGCAACAAGAGGTAGTGATGGCCCCAGACTGATAAGAAACAGAGCCAAAACAGATCATATGAGAGGAGTACCGAGTACATGAGGGCAAGGGAATGGAATACACTGGGAGTAGAAGAAAGATGTACAGGGACAATAGAAACATAAAACATTAATCAAAAGAGAGCTAAATGCACTGCTAGACTTAAGCTAGGATTCCTTACACGCTGTATGCGGTATGCGAATGCGGCAAAAAATCGAAAAGCATCTAAGTCAATGGGGGTGATTCCTTACACGCGGTATGCAGCATGCGGCATGCGAATACTGAATCGGTCCATGTAGCGATCGGTGCGGCATGTGAATGCCCATAGACAACAGTGTTAGAGAAATGTGACACTATGTGTGTGGGTGTGGGTGAAAGGACCCAAACCATTCGCATACCGCATGCCACATGCCGCATACCGCATGTAAGGAATCCTAGCTTAATGACAACAACAAATAAAACGAATTACAAAAGAAAGATAGATAAATAAATAAATAGAAAATACACTGATAATTCAAGCAAAGTTTTACATACAAAAGGTAAACTTTAAACTTAAAATCAAAACCTAATGACCACTAACACATCAAGGTGAAGACATTCAGAGAAATTAACTATTGGTAACCAAACAATTATCCGATTGTAGAACAACCAAACTCACAGAGGTTTGGGGGATGTGGGAGAATGCTTACAAACAGAGAAAGAATGCATGCAGCACTACACAACAACTGAAAGTGATAAAAAGAAGGGGAGTTACAAGACTATTACTGTCTAGCGGTGAAAACAAGCGATTAGACTTAAGCAGTTGTTACTTGATATATGCGCAGCCATTTCTTTATCTTCTTGTTTGGTGGTTGGTTGTGGAGTTCACTGGAACCCATGTGTAATCGATTAAATTAATTCTGTTATTTTACATCCTAGCAACATCTACGGTGATATTAGGACGGGTACCGACTTGTGACTGTGCACTCATCGCAACTTTATAGTGCTGCCCCACTGGGAAATCAAACCACCATCACCATGACCTGATATCCCAGTCAGTCCCATTATCATGACACTGAGCCAACCAGTTCTTGCCTTATCCTATTAATGCTGAGCACCGGGCTAGGAAATGACAAGTATCAATTTTAAAGTCATTGGTTTGACTCGACTGGGAAGCGAACTCCCGACCTTCCGCATGCGAGGCCCATGTTCTACCGATTAGGCCACCTCGCCCGGTAATTCTGTTATGTAGTGAGTGGTGTTCCACTGATACAGTGATAGCATGAACCATCGAATTCCACTTTCTCAATGCGGGAAAAACGTGTGTGGTGTATAACACATATGTTGCAAACATCACAATGGAATGAGGAAGAGCAGTTGTCTGAAATTTACATTTCCTCTGCTTATCAACAAATGTAATAAATAAACTCTTTTTAAAAATTGAAAATATAGAAGTCGTCTACTGTCCATGTACCCGGTGTGTGAGACGCAAGCAGGTGTGCCCCTTTCACACAGTGCTGACTAATTGTTTGGCTGCTCAGTAGGTGGCGCATCGGGCCTGTCGGGTTAGCGACACTGCTCCCATCCCATGTGCCAAGCCGGCCATGATTCGCGCATGCGTCGGCGACAAAGAGAATTTGCATCTCATCAGGCATTCGCCGTGCGTTGGTCTAGGGGAGGTACCGGAGAGTCGATGCGCATGCACACCCACACGCACACCCACACCCACACCCACACCCACACCCACCCCCCGACGCATCCTTGGGCGCCTTCTGCTCCGACCTGTTGAATCTGATCGGTTTCTAGAAAACTACCACTCTCCACACCAGGCGCCGCCACCGGCGGCGATTTGAGCGCGCATTGAGGGATGGCATTCTCAGCAAACTTGAGACTCTGGACTGCTTTTCTGCACACCATACTTTGCGTTGTATTACAATGTGTTTGCATGTATTTGTGACATAGGTGCCAAGTCTCCCGATTTAGCGGGAGAACTTCCTAAAATATAGCAAAATAACCATAATCTCCAAATTTTTCGCTTTTAATTTGTAGTCTGCCAAAGAATCATTTTATTTTGTTGTTGTTGTTTTCTAACACACATTTCCCGTTAAAATGCACGACTTTATATCACTTTTGCTAAATCTCCCCTGTAGGAGTGGTGTCTCCCTTTCAACCATACTAGTTCTCTATATTTACAATTTATCTACTTGGTGCCTCTGGTGTGGAGGGGTGTGGGTGTGAGTGTGGGTGTGTGGGTGAATGAGAGGAGTGAGAAGCTTTAGGAAAACGATAGGCTTTCACTGGTGTCTGACCGGATCTGTACAAGTGTGGCGTTCTCGGAACTAGCTGTGGGCGGTTTCCCAGATACGTCTCAATACTACTTTTGCGTTCTCCGAATCACAGGAACCTCTGCTAATGCACCTCGGGGTTCCTTGGCAGACAAGTTAACTTCGCTGCCACTAGTCTGCAGTCGGCTCTTGTTACCAGTTCCAACAGCGGGGTAGCTCTCCTGTCCATAGTTACCGGGCGCGGTGGCTGAATCAGTAGAGCGTAGGCCTCGAGTGTGAGAGATCCGGAATTCTGTTCCCGGGTGAGTAAAACCATTGACTTATAAAATTGATACTTGTCGCTTCCTCGCCTGGTGCTCAGCATTAATGGGAGAGGGCAATGACTGGTTAGATCAGTGTCAGGATAATATGACTGAGTGGGACATCGGGTCATGGTGCCGACTGCCTGATTTCCCAGTGGGGCAACACTATGAAGTCACCATGAGTGCACACTCACATGTCGGTATCCATCCTGATATGACCTTAGATGTTGCCATGACATAAAACTCCAACAACCAACCGACAAACTCTTGTCCAAACCTACTCCTATGATCAAATGATGGTAGAAACGGACTTTATATTATAGTTTTATATTATGGTTATGTATATATTATATATAATTTTACTGTTTTGTATAGCTATGCATACTCTAAAAAATGTAAATGATATATATATATTTTACCTCGGTATACAGCCTCAGGCTAGCCTCAGGCTAGGGAGAGGTAAGCACATCCGGTATCTTTTTGTGTGTTTGTCTTCCGTGTCTAGACTGGCCAAAATGGCAAGAGGAAACCACGGTTCTGAATACACCATAGCTGCATTATTATTACAATTCAAACAGCCTATTAATTAATATATGACACCTTGTTAAAGCAATATAGATTTGCGGTGTCCTGTTTGGTTGGTTGTTGGAGTTTTATGTCCTGGCAACATCTAATGTCATCTCAGGATGGATACTGACTAGTGACAGCGTACAATCATGGCAACTTTTATATATAGTCCTGCCCCACTGGGAAATCGGGCCATCGGCACTATGACCCGATATCCCACTCAGTCACATTATGCTGACACTGAGCTAATCAGTCCTTGCCCTATCCTATTATTATTAATGCCGAGTGCCAGGGTAGGAAGCGACAAGTATCAATTTGTATAAGTAATTGGGTTGACTTGATCAGGAACCGAACTCCCGATCTCCCACACATGGGACCCGAGATAAAATATTCACCCAGTAGTTTTGGTACACGGGTGAACGACAACATAGTGTAAATATGGGCGAAAATAGCTTTAGTATAGAACAGGAAGTAGAATGCCTGCCTCCAGTATCAAATGGATACTTATATAGGCACAGAGTTGGTGAAATGGGAGAGAATGCAAAAAGACAAGATGGTGGCCACAGAATGCCATCGATTTCACTTTTAAATCTGACTAAACTAGATGTTTTATTATATTTTTCAACTCAAAGGTAGCTGGTAAATATAAAACATATATAAAGAATATAGTTTGCTTCTTAAATTAAGACATTATTCACTCAATTAATTTCCCCAGCATGTCAAAATTCTTCGCCAGCTTTTCTAATGGGTTGGTTTTCACCCCTGTACTGTCAGTACGGGGTGAATCTTTTATCTAACGGGACCCATGATCTACCGATTCAGTCATCGCACCCGGTGGGTGTCCTGGTAAAATAATACATTAGTGTCGTCTGTGGGTGTTTAAATTTGTTTAATCAATGAACGTATTGGGATTTCGCTATAGTGTGTGTGGGTTAGTTAGTAAAAGATTGCCAGGAGGGTTATGAATACACATTGGGATCCTACACAGGTGCACATAACACCGGAGTAATTTTCTCGCTATCGGCGGACATCAGCTGTCTGGTCCCTAAGTAATTGTCTATCTGGCGGTAAGATAGAAGTGTCAGGCTATTTGCATACATTATTGATGCCTAACACTGGGTATGACTGATAATCGAGCGAGGACAGACCATCTCAACGCGACCAGATAGTGTTCGCCGTCTGGGTTCACTAAGGGGCCGTCCAAAGTTGTCAACATTTTCACGATAGTACAAAGAGTGACTACTTTTCCAGACCCCACTACCCCCACCCCCATACCCCCACCCCCACCCCCACCCCCCACCTAACCCCAAAAGTAGAGCAGATCGACATTTTACTACCGACCCAGATGAGGTGGCCAAATGAGCTGAGTGCTCGCCTCCTGTTTTGGTAGGTCATGGGATTCCAACCCTCGGGTTCGAAGCCTGGGTGAATCAAATTGATAACTTAAAACTTGCTACTTCACCTGGTGTTCAGCATTGCTAGTAAAGGGCAAGGAGTAGTGGAATGAAGACACCAATTGTCTGCGATTGAAAATGTAAGTCGCCTATATCAACGTTTTTTTATTAAACGATAAAAGTCATACTTTAATGTCAGCTCCCTCCTCCCCTCCCCTGTCATACACTTTGTACGATCGTGAACATGTTGAAAACTTCGGACGGCCCATAAGGTTTCGTAGATTGTCTGCATTTATTTTATCGCTGGGTATGTAATGAGACCGGCAGGATTGGCTGTCCTCAGGCAAAGACCCTATAATACTAAGACGGCTCACTCTCTATCTCTCCCATGGTAATGTAAATTTCGCAGTGCCACCTTGTGGTCGGCTGGTTGGTGTTTCACATGTAAACATATACAATTATATTATACATGAGATAGGTAAGTATGAATACACATCAATATGAAATTGCTATGAACAAATACACATCATCATCAGCATCATCATCAGCATCGCCATCATCACACATCTCTCACATTAATATATACATTTATACATAATACAACACCTGTTTAACCAAAAGAACAGCCAGCGCACCAAGTGGTGGGTTTGATCATTTTGATTACACAGTACAGGCTGAGTGACCCGTTTTAGTATTATAGGGTCTTTGCCTCAGGCGGTGCTTTTGTCGTGAATTGGTAGGCGGTGTGTCGCAGTGTGGTGGTGTGGTGTGGTGTGGTGTGGTGAATGGTTGGGTTTTTAGGTCCTCATAAAATCTAAGGCCATAATGTCGAATTATGGTAATGTGCATTCATGGCAACTTTATAGTGTTGTTCCTTTGAAATGACGTGGTTCAGGCACCATGATGCGACATCCTACTGTCACATTATCCCGACCCTGAGGTAACCATTACTCGCCCCATCCCCGCCCTCATTCATACCCATCACCAAGCAAGGGAGCGAATTGTTTCCGATTATTTAAAGTTATATAATCAGATGAAAAGCATGAGATTTTCAAAAGCAAAACCATTATTTATATTTTAACCTGCATATCCAGCTTAGAAAATGATCTACTCATCAATGACTTTTCTGTGGGTTTTGTCGCTGATGAACATCAAAACTCCCTGATTTTGGTATGCGACATGACCTAGTTAACTTAGATGACCTAGTTAACAATGTGTAAAGACTAGGTCTCCAGTTTTGTCGAATGGCTAAAGCTCGAATCTGTGGTTGTTTAGGCAGGCTATAGTGAAATCAATACAGACAAAGAGAAGGGAAGAGTATAAAGTGTACAGGAAGAGAGAGTCAAGTCCTCTGGGTTATTATTTATATGGTACATGGGTTCATTGTAGAGTATCACCCCACCCCTTTCCCCCAATGGGAAACAAGCATTCTTGGCCCTACCAATAGGGATCCAGCATTCCTGGTCCCCATGGTTACCAGGTATCTGCCCACCACCACCAAGCTGTGTGGCACCCCTGGCCACCGCCAACCTTGAGCCTGAGTGTGGTGATCCTACCCAGCAGACGGGGAGGGGGTAGGCCCTGAGTGCCCCTTACACACAGCCCTGCCACCACCACTATGTCTATTTACATCCCACTCAGGCACCACCACCACTTACATATATATACATATATGCGCTTGGTCACGTAAACCTGATCAGAAATAGAACATTTGCATTCCCCCGATGCCGTAAATCAGAATATTTTAAGAATGGTATATTCCACTTGGCCTCAAATAGTTCCGTTATATTATCATAATATTGAACAAACCAGTCTTAGTAATGTCGAATGCAAGGCTACATAGCAACAAGTAACAATTTGTAAGTCTTTCGATTTGTCCAGGATTTGATCCCATGACCTCTGGTATGGGAAGCCACTCAAGGTTCTTAGCGATTCAACCATCACGTCTCGTCGCCAAATAATTTGCCACTTTGCAATAAGAACTAATGTGACCACATGGATGAATTGAATTTCATATCGTGGACCTGTCTTCAATTAGATGGAATATGCTAAGGGAGGACTCGATAAACAATACATGATTGCATTGTTTACATTATTCTAAACCACAAGTTCATATCACAAAACCACAAGTTCATATCACAAATGCTAGTATTGACGTCTTGGGAAAGATGGGTATCACATCTAATCAACATTAATGGTACATTGGATCGGGAGTTTATAGTCCCCAATGGTTAGATCAGGAATGATCACACTAGGTGGTTTTGAGGGTGAGGTAATTGACTACTGCTGAACTGGTTTGCCATCGATAACAGACAGATAACTAAAACGAATGGCTTTTACCTTCTGCCTGTTAAGCAACCGGAAGCTATCTGACTAAAAAGTCAGCAACTACTTTTAGAATGAACTAACAAAATGCACAAACAACTAACTGTTTGCTACTCAGGATGGGTAAGCTTACCTCTCAATATAAGTGAACTATTGAGGTTTTACATCCTAGCAACCTACGGGATCATATCAGGATGTGTTCTGACTTATAGCAGTGAACACTCATGATACCTTTATTGGGCTGCCTCATTGGGACACACTGTGCCATCGGCATCATACCCGAAGATTCCCCTGGGTCCTATTATCCTGACACAAAGGCATGGTCCATAACTGTCAGTGGTTTTCACAATCCTAGAAATATCAGCATTAGGCTTGAGCCCCTTATCGGTCCTAATCCTAACATAAAAAGTGATAAAATATGACCAAAAATTGCATTCATACCCATTATCTGCTCCCCTTTCGAAGATTGCTGGGATTGTGAAGAACATAAATATTTATGGACCGTCCCTAAACTAACCAGTCCTCCTAGCCTTATCCTTCTAGTTCTACAGAGGGATTTAAAGCTGCATAGTAAAATGAAAATATCAAAATTTCAAAATCAAACCAATCATCTGGATTTGATTCTACGTATCAAATTTAGATACAAGTGCATTTGTCGCCAGACAGAAGGGAATGCTGAGGCAATTGAATAGAGCATGTTACTGCAGAAACATATGGTGTCAAAGTTGTGGCATGTCTGACAAAATTAATTTGGCATGGTTGCACTTCAAATATCTCCAAAGTTAGCTATTTAAAATAAATTACTTCAAACTAAAGTAAGGTCGATTTTAACGATCAAACTAATATATTTATCTCAGCTGCGTGAGCAATCTTCATACAGAAAAAGTGAAATATCTCTAAAACCACACCACCTAGAAACAAACTGCTTGGAACACATATAGAAAACATATTGAATGAACAGATTATATTAAATTTATATGGTTAGGGTTCTGCATTTTGATTAATTTTGAATATAATTGACGTTTTGCACTGCGCGTACCGTCAAGCTCAATGGCAGTGTGCATTCGTTCTGCAGCCAAGCTGCGTGCGCATACACAATGTGAACGGCAGGTTAATTAAGTCAGATCGATTCAGTGACCAGTAACCTGCCTCTGTACTTTAACAAGTGGACCCCATTTCAAGGCCCTGAAAAGCCTTGAATTTAACCTATTTTGGGTAATTAGTCTTGGAAAGCCTTGAATTCCATAAAACTGTCCCCACTGATCTAAATTAGTCTGAAATCACCGTCCGGCATAAGATAATCCGACACACCTACATACAATAAAATGCCAACATTCACCCAAATTCCTATGGAAAAAAAGAGCCTTGAGTCGTGGGTTTAATTGTTGCCAGGACCTAAAACCCTTAAAAAAAAAAAAACCCCGTTATATTGCCTGTGGGACATGAGTGCCAAGTGGACAACATTGTCTAGTATTGATATGGGGCTGTCTGCTGCTGGTTTGGCAGCGGTTAGAGCTGCTGGTACCAGCGCAGGTTAACCAGGGAGTGGCACTAGATTGACACCGAACGAATTCCATGTCGCCCTCCCATTTCACCAACAGCTTTCCCAAAGTTCAAGTGCGCCCTGAAACCGGACGCGGTGGCCGAATCGCTAGAGCGCAGGCCTCCCGTGCGCGAGATCGGGAGTTCAATTCCCGGTTGAGTCAAACCAATGACTTACAAAATAGATACTTGTCACTTCCTAGCTTGGCGCTCGGCATTAATCGAACAGGGCAAGGACTGGTTAGCTCAGTGACAGGATAATGTGACTGAGTGGGATATTGGGTCATGTTGCTGGTGGCCTGATTTCCCAACGAAACAACTCTAATAGAGAATAGTAGTAGTAAACACATCGAAGAGCTGTAATTAGATATGTGTTTTCACTGTGCCTAAGTGTGCTGTGTTCAGCTTACATAAGTGGACTTGTAAGCAAGCAACCGACCGGACGGGATGGCCGAATCGGTTAGAGCGCCGGCTGGCTTCCTATGCAGGTCATGGATTCAAACCCCCAGCGAGTCAAAACAACGACTTATAAAATCTATTCTTGTCTCTTCCTAGCCTTGCGCTCGGCTTAAAAAGGGATAGGGCGAGAACTGGTTTGTTCAGTATCAGGACAATGTAACTGAGTGGAATATCACTATCAGGTCATGGTGCCAGCAGCCTGGACTACCAATTGAGGCAGCACTATAAAGCCAGCACAAGTGCACACTGTCACAAGTCGCTACCCGTCTTGATATGACTTACATTAACTTACAACTTACAAATCCTCTTCTGGTTAATCCAGGGCCCTATTGGGCCTCTAATGACAGCTAGTTATGTAAAAAGAACTATTCTTTTGTACACATGGGCAGGAGGACAGATAAATCATATAATTGTAAGTGCCCTTACCAATGTCTATCCAGCCTTCTCTCAAATGCTTCTACCGTTGGTGCTTCAACCAATTGGTCTTGACCCTTCCTGATATTACCTTAGATGTTGTAAGGACGTAAAATTCCAACAACCAACCACTTGGTCTGGACGTCTGTTCCATGAACCTGTAACCTAGACTTTAAATGTTGCTAGGATGTTAGGCCCCAATATAGAGCGAATGTCAGCAACCGTCACATCACCTACCTGTGCGCTTGTAGTTGGCTGTGAAGTGGCGGGGTGTGCTAGTGCTGCAGGCTGCGGTAGATCACCCCTGCTGCCCTCAATAGTCGCCTAATGAGAGCCGGAGAGCAGTGGGACCGGAGAGCGGATACAGGTGGGGGCTTCTTACGGCGCTCCTCCTCCTGACACCCCTAATTTGGCTATCTGCATCCAATATTAAAGGACGACGGTGGTGCCACGGGTGTGAAGCCGCGGTGTCGGGTGGCAGTGGAGCGGCTTGTGGAAGAACTGAAATTCTGCAGTCGGCGCGAGGATGCAATCGGTGTCAAATTGGGAATTATAACACATGTCCTGCCAAAATACAGAAATGGAAATGTAGCCGAGGTCTCCGTGATTCACCAACTGAGGTGCACAGTTAGTCTTTAGAGTGTTTTACTTATGCCTAGGTCACATATCATGCTGTCGCCGTACGGTTCTGCGGTCTACGGATGGGATTTTTACAAACAGTATAGTGTTGCAGTCTGCGGTAGAAATGTTTCCAATCTAATGAGCTGCTCAGTTCCTCCTGTTTGTGTCCCCCCCCCCCCCGCCTCCCACCACACTTTCCCTCACCCTTCCCGAACCTCGCCGCTGATGCCCGTTGTTTATCCCCGACTCAGTCTTGTAATGAAAGGCTAATAAACCATTTATTTCTCCCCCCCCCCCCTACCCAACACCAACAATTCCAGTCGAGAACATGGCATACAAGTTGTATGTTCCAGACTGGGATTGTTGGTTTGGGGAGGGGGGGGGGAGAAAGAAATAGTTTATTTATTGATGATGACTCAAGTTAGATTATTGCTGTAACTCATTGTATGACATTTTCTCGACTGAAATTGTTTGATTGCGGAGCGGCCCCCTCCCACTCCCCCCTCTCCCTCCCCCCCTCTCCCCCTCTCCCTTCCCCCCTCTCCCTTCCCCTCACTCACCAACCATGTCCATGCTTCAAATCCCGCCGCCCTCCATAACTGCCCCGCAACCCAACGCACCGCACCGCACCGCACCGCACCGCACCGCACCGCACCGCACCGCACCGCACCGCACCGCACCGCACCGCACCGCACCGCACCGCACCGCCCCAGTGCCAGTGCCAGTGCCAGTCAGAGCAATGATTATACGGAAGCTTATTACTGTAAAGTATATCAAATAATTGGTTCGCCTCAGTGGTTGCTATGGCGACCCCAATGTGGCTGATATCATGACAAGCCAAATGGTGTCCACGTGGAGACGCGTACGGTGGGATTTGTCAGATTTATTTGGGCAATTTGCTGCCAGGTAGGGAAGAGAACTGTGTCTGATTAGTGATACTAGTTCACACACAGGTGTGTGTTTGGACAGGGCGTTCTCTATTGAGCATATCTAATGTGTAGCGCTCTCCAAGCCAGCTACCGATGACATTTTAGTGGTCATCGACTATTTCTCCACGGGGAAAGTGTTGTTCTCAATCGAAACTGCTACCTTTGAGATCATGTCTCTTAAAGCTGGTGGCTTGTAGTTGGGGAAATTCATGATACCACAGTCACACTATGCTTGCGACCACAAAAACCATTTCAGTCGCCAACTTGTTTGCGACCACAGCAAAAAAAACTTGTGGGAAGGGAAGGGGAAGGGTAAGACTGATTGGCAATCGGTTAGCGACTACTCGGCGATCATTTGGCGAGTGGTCCGGGACTGATTTGCGACTGGTTTGCAACCAATCGCAGACCAGTTGCAAATCAGTTCATGAGACACTCGTCAATCTCTTGCTTGCTAACCAATCGCCGAATGGTCACGGGTTTGTTAGCAGCATGCCAGGTTGTTGATCAATTGGCACCGATCGTCGACTGATCACCAACATGTGTAAATGGTTGGACACCTGGCTACCATTTGGGTAACCGACCTCCTGGCTACCCTTTGGGTCACAAGGAGGTTTTTGGTGCAACATCCTTGCGACCATCCGATCTATCTCACCTGTCCCTCTGGTACCAGACGGGATGGCTGAATGGGTTAAAGTGTCCGTCTCCCGTATTGGTAGATCGTGGGGTCGTGGGTTCGAACCCTTCTCGAGTCAAACCAATGACTTAAAAATTTATACTTGTCGCTTCCTGTTTGTTTGTTGTTGTTTTACGTCCTAGCAACATCTAAGGTCACTTCCTAGCCATGCGCTCGGCATTATTAGGATAGGGCAAGTACTGGTCTGCTCAGTGTCAGGATAATGTGACTGAGTGGGATATTAGGTCATGGTGCTGCCGGCCTGGTCTCCCAGTGGGGCAGCACTATAAAGTCGTCATGAGTGCACACTGTCACAAGTCGGTACCCGTCCTGATATGACCTCAGATGTTGCTAGGACGTAAAACAGCAACCTTTCCCTCTGCTGGACGCCAAATGTTATGTTATTGTTTACTTATTAGTTCATCAAGTGTATATCTATTCTTGCTGACACCCAGCACTTTATGCGATTGAGTTAGGAGAAATAATAGTGGCTGACATTTGTATCTATTTAGTGAATACAGCAATTGACCAAATCCCATTAGACCACATTAAAATGCAAAGTTGTGCAAACAGCATTAGTCCCATTAGCACTGCACATGCTACAGTGTATGCTACAGGAAACTGCAGGAGGATGTGTAGTGTAACAACAGCATGCACAATGCCACTAATTGCAAAGCCATCCCCACTGTGTTTAATAAGAACCTAATTGGAAACCTAAGACAGCGAAAAGGGTAAAATACTAATGGAATATTAAATATCAGGACGGGAACTTAATAGCTTAAGTTAGAATTTGATAGTTAATGTGAAGTTGGGTGAAATGTTTCCTTTTTATGTGCATGTATAAATTGGGCTACGACGTAGGAGAATAAGAGACAAGCCGAGAAGTGGTGGAAGCCTAGTTTATTTGCTGAGGCCCATTTGGCTGAGCAATAACCGCCCTACCAAGAAATTTTTTTAGCTGGTGCCGATGTGCCCATGACAAGGTCTGACTGGCATATGACAACATGGTGGGGCGCCAGGATAGTGCAGCAGGAACCAGCCCGCAGCGAATATAACAATAATATATTGTGGGTTAATAATAAAGGCAGCATTAAATGCTAGGATCCTGCAGGATATAGGAATATAGCTCCACGGTATCCGACGCCTCAACGAAGTCAAAAACTTTCGTATCTAGACCGATCTGGTTGTGACCGAATTCTTTGAGTAGAAAAGCTTCTCAAATCCCCGCTACTCTGCCCTCAGCTCCTCCAGTCCTGGAAAGACAGAACAGCGGAGCGTCGAAGAGGTGTGCACAGCACATAATCCGACCTCCATCCACTCCACTAATCCTAGCGGCACTACCCTCTACGTCTAGCCTGCTGAGGGCATCACACACAACATTAACTGTGGTATTTATGTAAGTTGATAAGAATGTAAAGTTCTTCTCGACTGCAAGCCAGAATAATTTTCGCAGCATGGACATAATCCCAACTGATCTGGATCTCCCTGAGTTAAGAGCGGATTGGACTACCGCGCTGTCCGTTATAAATATAATCTCGGAATCCTCCCATCCTGATGACCAATGTGTGGCCGCCTCCATCACAGCCCTCATCTCTTTTATGTTTATGTGGTCCCTACCTGCCTCAGTGGGGAGCACCACACGATGGTGTCCTATCAGCTGTCCTAACACTTCATTGTCCTCTGATTTAAAGGAAGCAGCTAACCAGTCAGTCTCATGCAAAGCACCGATTCCCCAATTCGAAGCGTCACTGTAGACCACGGTAGTTACCGCAAGCTTCCCGAGCATACCCGCCTTACCATTAAATTTTTCAGCGAATGATGCCCACCAGTTGATATCCTCCCTAAATCCGGCATTAAGCCGTGCACGGTAGAATGGCTCACGCAGGGTGCCTATAAGGTCGTAGACCCGCCTACTAAAAGTTTGCCCACCCCTGATAACTTTGGCGCAGTGTGCGAGGTGTCCGGCGAGTCTCTCGAGTTCCCTACGGGTCGCCTTCCTACGACCCAAGAAGAGCAGGAGGATGTCCCGAAGCTTCTTCAATTTATCGTCAGGGAGAGTAAGTTACAGCGACTCCGAGTTTACATCGATCCCTAAGAATCTAATTTTCTTAGCTGGTGAGAGCAATTTTTTTAAACTGATAAAAAAAAACAATCTGCGCAATATAGAGAGTACACGTTGTTGCAACCCTGTAGTTTCTTCCTCCGTACTACCCAGAATGCAGAAATCGTCTAGATAGTTAATAATTCTGCAGACCCCCTCTCTGCCTGCGCATCGGACAATGAAGTCTGAAATTCTAGAGAATATATATACGGACTAGACGAGAGACCCATACAGAGTCCCCCGTCCATCATATAGGTTCCCACCGAATCACCCTCAAAAACCCAGTGAAGCCCCTGTCTTTTCCTATGTTCTGGTTTAATATGGACAGCGCGGTAAGCGTCCTTGATATCAATAGTGGCTAGGTAGTCGCCCCTCTCCAGGCATTCTACCACGTCATCCAGCCCACTATATTTAAACTTTGCGGCCACCCCCTTTGTGTAATTGTTGACACTCCCACCTTTTGGTTTACTACAGTCAATGACACTTCTCCCACCGCCATCATCTTTTGGAACGACGAAGATCCCATGTATACAGGCCGGAGGACTATCGACTTTCCTCAGGACTCCCTCCTCTAACTCCGCTGCTAGCCGGGTCTCTATTATATTTTTCTCCCATCTAGATTTCTTCCTCTCCCGCTGACAGCCATACGTTACATCACAATTGTCATCAATAACATGGAACCCAAAGACCGTGCCTTGAAGGAGAAACATAGCATCTATATCAGTGTCCCCCCGACAAAATGCTTCTGCAAACAAACGACAAGGTTTTAGTTGACATGGCATAGAAAATAATTCGTAAACACATGCACAAGTGCCATTCAGACAGTCATTGTCCACCCGAAAAGTCACGTAATTACTGTTTGTGTTCTCCCTTACTGACACGCCCCTCTGTGGTGTCACCCGAGATACTCCGTGGTAGGCCTCGTCCTCCAATTGCACATCCCCACCCCGTATCTCACTGCTGCTCCTTCCTGCGCATTGCTCCAATGTAGGGTAAGTATTCCCCTGACCTATCTCCCGCGTTGTGACTGGTTGCATGTTCATTCTCCCATTCGTGTGTTGTGAGCTGTTGTCAATGGTTGATGTGTACAATATTCCCTGATGTTGATCAACATCCCATATTGAAGCTCCCGTAGTCTCCACCTGCATCACTAGTTGGGGCGCGCTCCCCACACCAACAGAACCCTGTCCACTCATGACGACTGTTGGGTCGGACACGGGTGTGCGATCCGGCAGGTGCTCCAATGTTCCAGTAGGTCAATCCTTACAAGTGACTCTCTTGTGGCCCCTCTCGCCACACTTTGAACACTTGTGTTCGTACCTGCACTCCGTCTCCTTCCTGCTGCAGCCCCGCTCGCTGTTCCAGGCATAGCAAGCCGTGTTTGGCTTGCTGCCTCGACTGCCTTGCTTCCCCTCACTGTGATTCCGTAGAACTGGCTGCTTCTTCTTTATATTGTCCGGGCCATACTGAAGCACGCTTTTTCCAGTATGGGCACTGGAGAATGCCTCAAACCCACGTTTGACCGCCCACTTACGGATGCACAAGTCATAGTCCGCATGCGCCCTATCTTGATATTCGCCATAGCGGGCCCGGTGTGAGAGGAAATATATGTGTTCCCACATTGCCCGGTGGTCCTGGATAGACATCTCAGGAATTTCTAACACCCAGGCAGCGGTTGCGCAGATAATTTCTTCACAGTTCAGTTTCTTCAAATCTTTTTTTGACTCGACATGTCGCTTCAGGGACCACTTACTTCTCAGTTTTCGATCCACACTATCCACCGACGAACTGCTGGACGAACGTCGATGTCGGTGCCGCCGCTCCCTCGATCTATTCCTTGAGCGTCCGTAGTTTGAATAGCCTGACTCCGTCGTACCGGCGGCCAACGGTTGGTCGTTGGCCGGCATCTTGCATCTTGCCCCAACCGGGCTATGTTCCCGATGTTGAGGCGAATTTGTCGCAGCCTTTTCGCCGCGCCTCCTTTTCGTCTCCCGTGCCGCTAAGGAGACGCTCCCGTTCATCTTTTAGCTCCATTAGCTCATCCTCCATCTTTAGTTCTTCCAACTCTCGCCGCACCGCATCTCGTTGTTCCTCCAGAGTCAACTTGTCCGAAGCAGGTTCCGGCTCTGGCTCCCCCGTCGCCGACCTAGACATCTTAGCGGCACTGCTTCGTGTAGTTCTGCGCGTTGGTTCCGCTGTCCTCTCCTTCTTACTGCAGTAGCCTACTTCGACTCCGTCGTGACTCGAACCACACACTGCGCAGAAGTCTATAGTCATAGTCCCTTTAATCAATCGGGTTTCTTTCTATAAACTTTCTATGTAATAGTTGCAGAGCACAAACTGTGTTAATGGTATCGCATTCCCACGCGCTGATGTTCGGCACACATGAGTCTCACTTGATCTCGAGTGTTGGCACTGCGCTTTTTCAGCTAGGCTATGGCAGCCAAAAGTACCAGGTGTGTTATAGCTTGACCCATGGTCTTCATTTACAGTACTAGGGCCCATATATTGCAGACAGCTCTTTCTTACTGTAAAGCCTCTAATCCAGTTAGTGTAAAATCGACCTAAACACTGATGTGTTAGATTACTTCAGTATTTTTACCTTAAATGTCAATGCAGCATAAGATTTGCGATTTTATTTATTTATTTAATTATTTATTATTTATTAATATATTTTTTCCACAAGTCTGTAGAAATACAGTCGATCGAATTTACAGTCGATGATCGATACGATCCTCCTTCCCTCTAACGCTTGCATTCCGTCGAGTTAGCGACTCACAACCCGAACCGCCGATCGACACAATGACATCGACACACATGAAGTATTTTTCTCTCAACCGTCGAAAATTCAAAATGTTTTTACGATACCGTCAGCTTTGTCTGTCGTTCCTCCATGTGGACAGTTGAAATCGACTCACAAGCCCGTCATTGGCGATCGATAAAGCCCGTCATTGGCGATCGATACGAGTCGGTCGGATTGAATGAAATCGACACACGTGAAGTATTTTCCTAACGGTCGAGATTCAAATTAGTTTTACGGTATGCTCAGTTTTTGCGATCATTCCGTACTGCGGTTGGTCGACATCGATACGCAAACTAATTCTTGTTTATCGACACACACAGAACTCGACACAGGTGAAATAATATTCTCATAGTCGAGAAATGAAATGTTTTTACGATACCGTCCGCCTTGGCGACTTTTCCTCAATATGGCGAGTTGAAATCGACATCCACATCGTCGAATCGATAGTCCGTCGATCGTTAACACCAGTTGTCCTAACTTGTAGTCGTCCGCTGTGTCGGACGACAGATATAGCAGAAAAACACAGGTAGCTCGTTGACTGTGTCTGCGATGTTGTCAGAAGTAGTAGCCTACTTTTCCAAGCCTACTTTAGCTGGCGCCGATGTGCCCATGACAAGGTCTGACTGGCATATGACAACATGGTGGGTCGCCAGGATAGCGCAGCAGTAACCAGCCCGCAGCGAATATAACAATAATATATTGTGGGTTAATAATAAAGGCAGCATTAAATGCTAGGATCCTGCAGGATATAGGAATATAGCTCTGCCCCTTTATACTCATAGTAATAAATTATATATCCCATAAAGGCCCTTAACGTCAAGTCCACTCCGTCACCACCTGTTGTCTTGCTGTATTTGTCCGTCACGTGACCAGCATGTAGGGGCTCCGTTTAACTAGCAATTATCCAATCATTTAATCCAAAACATGTCAATATAGACAGGCATTAATTACCATAGCAACCTCATTGGCTCCTCGTCACCGGAGAGGAAAAGAAAAGAAAGAAAGAAATTATGTACGCGTTGCATTTCTCACCGGGGTTAATACATCGACTGGTATGGTATATTTATTTATTTTAAGAAGAAAAAAAGGCGACTTTGTATTAGAGAGGGCGCCTGGCGGGGACAGTGGGGCGTTGATAAAGTTACCAAAGCGCACACGTGCCTCTCTCGGGACAGGCAGGACGGTGGCGACACTGATTAGTTTAAGAGGGACGCTGCGCTCGTCAGAAGGGACGCTCGAGGTAACCCTGCCACCACCATTTCTAACGGGACCAGACGTGATGGCCGAATGAGTTGAGTGTCCGTCTCCCGCTTTGGTAGATCGTGGGATTCTAACCTGGGTTGAGTCAAACCGATGACTTAAAAATGTATACTTGTCGCTTCCTAGCCAGGCGCTCAGCATTATAAGGATACGGCAAGGACTGGTTGGCTCAGTGTCAGGATAATGTGATTGAGTGAGAAATCAGGTCATGGTGCTGGTGGGCCGGTCTCCCAGTAGGGCAGCATTATAAAGTAGCCATGGCATGCACACTGCCATAAGTCGGTACCCGTCCTGATATGACCTTCAATGTCGCCAGGACCTAGATCTCCAACAACCAACCAATCATTTTCAAACGGCGGTAGTTCTTTGATGCCGAGTTCACCTTGGTGCTAGCTAATGGTTTGTTTTGTTTGTTGGGGTTTATGTTCTCGCACGATCTAAGGTCACATCATGACGGGTGCTGACTTGTGACATCGCACACTCATGGTGACTTTATAGTGCTGCTCCACTGGGAGCTCGGGCCCATGACCAGCATCATGACCCCGATATCCCAACCAGTCCCATTATCCTGATGCTGAGCAAGTCCATCGTTGTTTTATCCTAATAATGCCGAGAGCCAGGTTTGGTAGTGTCATCTATTGATTTTGTAAGTCATTGGTTTGACTAGGCCGGGGTTCGAACCCACCATGTTCTGCACCGGGGAACCAACTAGCGTTCATACCGATTCGGCCACTGCGACCGGTACTATGTGATTGATATATCTAATGGGTATCTGATGGGTATAGAATATCTAAAGGCTACTTCTTGCCGTGTCATTGCCGGGGTACGGTCATGCCGGGGTTGTTTGGTAAATATCCTGCGCGTGCGCATGCAGATCTCTTCTCACAGATTGTCGTCTGCTACCATTGAGGTTCCATCAGACGACATCTAATTAACCACTGGCATATTTCATTAAGTGACATTATTAATTGTCCCCTATTCTTTTATACGGACTACACTTGGTGAGTTTGATTAAATCGGGCGACATTTCATGAACAGTAGATGCTCTACTTTGGAAGCAACAAAATATTGCCCTTTTAGATCATTCACGGGCTATGTGCTAAGAGAATTCCGTGATTGCGTTGCTATCTAACCGATCGTTCACGCTCTAGATAGTGGCAGTGCAGGAGATGGCTTAAATGAAATGGAGGTGCTGATTGAATATTCAGAAATTATATCATTAATGTACAACCTCAGTATAATATGGCACAGCAGACGACTGAAAACTGGGACAACATGGGGCACAAAGCAAAAAGAAAAGCTTATCCTTATTTAACGACACCCCTAGAGCGCATTGACATCTAATTAACCACTGGCCTATTTCATTAAGTGACGTTATTAATTGTCCCCTATTCTTTTATATGGACTACACTTGGTGAGTTTGATTAGATCGGGCGACATATCGTAAACATTAGATGCTGTACTTTGGAAGCAACAAAATAATCCCCTTTTATTTCATTCACGGGCTATGTGCTAAGAGAATTCCGTGATTGCATTGCTATCTAACTGATCGTTCACGCTCTAGATAGTGGTGGTGCAGGAGATGGCTTATATGAAATGGAGGTGCTGATTGAATATTCAGAAATTACATCATCAGTGTACAATCTCAGTATAATATGGCACAGCAGACGACTGAAAACTGTGACAACATGGGGCATGAAGCAAAAAGAAAATCTTATCTTATTTAGCGATGCCCCTAGAGCGCATTGACATCTAATTAACCACTGGCCTATTTCATTAAGTGACGTTATTAATTGTCCCCTATTCTTTTACACGGACTACACTTGGTGAGTTTGATTAAATCGGGCGACATATCGTAAACATTAGATACTGTACTTTGGAAGCAACAAAATAATCCCCTTTTATTTCATTCACAGGCTATGTGCTAAAAGAATTCCGTGATTGCGTTGCTATCTAACCGATCGTTCACGCTCTAGATAGTGATAGTGGTGGTGCAGGAGATTGCTTATATGAAACGGAGGTGCTGATTGAATATTCAGAAATTACATCATCAGTGTACAATCTCAGTATAATATGGCACAGCAGACGACTGAAAACTGTGACAACATGGGGCACAAAGCAAAAAGAAAAGCTTGTCTTATTTAACGACGCCCCTAGAGCGCATTGATTTTTATCACCGGCTATTGGACGTCAAACTTATGGTCATTCTTACATTTCTTTGGAGGAAACCCGCTGCCACCACATAGGCTTACTCTTCACGGATAAGCAGCAAGAGGCCTTTTACATATGCACTTTCCTACAGACAAGACCGCACATGGCACAGCCTTTTGATGAGCCCAGTTGTGGACCACTAGTTGTGGGACACGAGGCAATCACAAACTGAAGTATAAATACATGTTTAAAAACAAAACAAAAACAAGCAAGATGTAATGTACGGAAATCAATTAAATGATGCCCCAAGAACATCTGCTCCTGATAAGAGTTTTGAATTAATGTCTATAATAGAGACCCATCCTGATATGACCTTAGATGTTGCTAGGACGTAAAACAAAGACAAGCAAACAATTATAATAGAAACAACGGTCTGTAGTCATCTGTCGAGTAGTCAGTAATTGCAGGCTGTTGTGTTAGTTAGCCTGGCATTAGAGGTCCACCGTCTGCTCTGGTCCAGCATATCGTATACCCATTAAGCTGTTGAAGTTAATCAAAGGAGGATTTATGTGGTTATATGTATATATATATGTTGTGGTTTTAATCGCAATAAGATTGATTATACGGTTGCACACTTGGCGGAATACTCGATCATTTGTGAGTGGAACACCCAAAACTGCGAGCACTATGCAGACTCTCTATAGAGATAATTCGGGCCATAATTCGGACATTTCCCGCCAGGGATACCCTGAGCACCATGGGTAATCACGCGGCTTGCAGTCAGCGTACCGCCACAGAGACGCTGCCACCGAACCATGGGATTCAAGCAAAAAGAAGTCATAATGGAGCTATTAGTGTTAGCTTTAACCCATGCTAAGTGTTCAAGGCATGTTATTATTATTATTATTATTATTATTATTATTATTATTATTATTATTATTATTTTAATTAAATTAAATTAATTTTTTGACGATGGGTTATTTACCCTGTCCATACCATAGACAGGGTATGGACAGGTATTGCAGGTATAGCAATACCTCAGGGAGTTTGACGCCCCTGCCTTGCAGAGTTGAAAACCACTGCCTTGTGGTACAGGTCCTTGACAGAACCGAAGGCTAAGGGAGCAAACCATAAACAGAAAACCATGTCACTGTGGCAGCATTAAGGGCGGTTGATGTATGGAACTCCCAACATCTCCCGACCAGCCACTGCAGGGACAAATAGTTTTGCGCCTGTCTTGACATGTTCTTGCCGGTGTGAAACCTCTATTTGCTCCCTGAGAGAGTGCCGCTGGTAACTTGCAAAAGCCAGCAGCACTTCAACACTTTTGCAGGCAGCTTTCATGAAATGTACAACCATACCATACAAGTCCATGATAGAACTTAATTTTGTTTATTGAAGATTTATACTGCCTATCATGGATAAGTCTCAATAGACTTGTTTTCACCATTAGACAGTTGGTTGATAGAAAGCCTGAACCTAAATTTTAACCGACCCAAGCGATTTTTATAACCTCCCACACCATATAGTAGAAGAGAGAGGAAAAAACAAAAAAAAACTACCAAAAACGGGCCGTTTTAACGGTGCCGTTTAAACAATGCTGCAGTGTGACCGCTAGGCCACGCCCCCCCCCCCCCCCCCCCCCCCACAATAAGCTAAAAGCACCATATATACATGGTATGAGAGTAACCAGCCTTTGATGATGCTGTAAGTTATACACATAGAAATGCAAATTGGCAGAAGTGATGGCATGGGGAACTTGTTTTCAATGCTGAACAGCTTTACTCATTAGTTTGTGGTTTATTCTCTTGAATGGTTTTGCAAGTGTATTTATCTCAGAGCTACCTGGGAGCTTCCTGGTCCACAATTACTATTCTTGATAATAAACCACGATAGATCTGCATCCAGGTTAAAGCTGCATAGTCCAATTAAGTATCAAATTTCCTCAACCAAAAGACTCACCTTGATTTGATTCCACATATCTAACTTAGATATTGGTGCACCTAATAAGCATGTGTTGCCACATAGAAGAGCCTACTGAGTCAATTTAATAGAACATCTTATTGCATAAGCTTATGGTGTGTGCTTGCCAAAGTTAATTTGGCATGTTGTCACTTCAAATATCTCCAAAGTTAGCCCTTTAAACTAAAAGTTACTTGAACCTCAAGTAAAGTGGATTATAATGATCAATGTGATCTCAGAAAATTGCAGAAATTCAAAACCATCGGACTATGCAACTTTAATTCCCAAGGATAATTTCGGTAAAACCATTTTGGGCTATATTATATACTCTGTGAGGTGGGTGTGGTTTGGCTGGGTGCGGGTGCGGGTGTGGTTGGGTGCGGGTGTGTGTGGAGAGGAGTGCAAGGTGGAGGAGGCGGGCGGGGCGGGGGCGGGGGCGAGGGGGGGGGGGGGGCAGCGGCAACACAGATCTCCACTCGCCTTTTGTGGGCGCCGCCAAGTCAGTCTTTTGTTCCCGACAATTGTCATATCATAACTGCCGCCCACAAAGCTCTTTCTGTCAATAATTGATGGTGTACGCATGTGTTGGGTGGTGGTGGGGTGGAGGGGAGCGGTCCACAGATAAATGAAACAGTGATCGAAAGAGACCACCCCATGTATTGCCCCAGAAGTGGCTCACATTATCTAGGCTGCGTCTTATGGCCGGTGCACACCTACCGTTTACGATTCGCGCACTAAAACTCGCGACGAGCTTAAGACTGAGAACGGGCCGATTCATTTTTCGAATCGCGAATCGTATGCGTAAGCAAGCAGTTTTAGCCCTGAAAAGTCGCGAATCGCAATCGGTAGGTGTGCGCGGGGGGCGCACACCTAGCGATTTTTGTGCGCGAAACGGGAGGTGTGCGCGCACAAACGGGGCACAAACGGTAGGTGTGCACCGGCCATTACTCTTATAAGGTATGGCTGTAACATACCTGTGCACCTTCCGTACTAGATAAAGTATTCACCCCGTACTCGCAGTACACGGGTGAATACCAACCCTATATAAAAATGGTCGAAAAAGCGGGTTAAGGAAATGAGAGCCTAATTTCACAATCTAAGAAGCAACATTTATTCTTTACATGTCTTATTGATAGCCCGCTACCTTTGAGTTGAAAAATATAATATAATATCTAGTTTAATCAGATTTAAAAGTGAAATCGACGGCGTTCTCTGGCCGCCATCTTGTCTTTTTGCATTCTCGCCCATTTCACCAACTCTGTGGCAATATATGCAGCCATTTGATACTGGAGCCACAGTTTCTAGTTCAGGTTCCATACTAAACCTATTTTCGCCGGTATTTACACTACGTTGTCCTTCACCCGTGTACTACAAGTACCGGGTGAATCTTTTATCTACTTGCGTACTTGTTACCGGTTGCTAGGGTAGATACGGAAATACGCTTTCTCGGCCTTTGTTATGGAAATTGCCGGAAGTGTACATATAGTGTTTTTGTCCTCTTTGTTTTTTATTTTTATATTACACTATGTGTATATATGTTGATCAATATTTTAGTTTTTAAGCATTCACCCATACATGTACGTGAGTGTATTTTATATCGCACTAAAAGTTACTGATTGCGTCTGTACAACTACTGGAAGTATTACTGAAAGTCTCTGATGAAAAAAATACTGAAAGCCACTCTAAAACACTGAAAATGACTTTCAGAATACTGATCGTGTTTTCCCCGGGTGAACAGGTCTGGTGTAATCCCGGTATATCCTGATAATGACCGTGCGGGAAATGTTTGTGTTTGGGTATAGTAAGGAGCATGGTGGCAATGTAGACTGCGGCAAAGCATAGTTGAAGCTGCATAGTCTATCACCACCACCCCTCTCGGCTCGAGCTAGCCGTAGACCTGACCGGCGTAGCCTCCAACTTCCAAGCAGTACCTTCCTAAAGCTCAATCACAATCTCCTCAATTAAGTGTACAACACAAGAGCGATGAACACACATGGAAGATGAAATACCTAGAGCCGCCTTCCCCCAGTCCCTCCCCTCATCCCCTCCGCCTGTCCCTCCCCGTTCCCCTTTCCCTTCCACTTCCCTTCCCCACCCCCTTCCTTTCCCCCCTTCCCTTCACCCCCTCCCAGCTACCCCCGCTCCCCTCTACCCCCGCTCCCTCTCCTCCTTTACTCTTCCTTCCCTCTGCTCCCCATCTCTCTCCTTCCCATCTCTCTCCTTCCCATCTCTCTCCTTCCCATCCCTCTCCTTCCCATCCCTCTCCTTCCCTCTGCTCCTCTCCCCTCTCCTCCCCTCCTCTCCCCCTCTCATCCCCTCTTTCCCCTCTCCCCCCCCCCCATCTCCCCTCCCCCTCTACCTCTCCCCCCCCCCCTTTCCTCCATCCCTCTCCTCCCCCTCTCCTCTCCCCACTCCTCTCCCTCTCCTCCTCTCACCCTCCTCTCCTCCTTCCCTCTCCTCTGCTTCCCTCTGCTTCCCTCTACTTCCCTCTGCTTCCCTCTGCTTCCCTCTGCTTCCCTCTGCTTCCCTCTCCTTCCCTCTCCTTCCCTCTGCTTCCCTCTGCTTCCCTCTCCTTCCCTCTCCTTCCCTCTGCTTCCCTCTCGTTCCCTCTGCTTCCCTCTGCTTCCCCCTCCTTCCCTCTGCACCCTCTCCTTCTCTTACCCCGCTCTCCCTTCTCCATCTGCCCCCCGCTGCCCCCATTTCCCCCCTCATTCCCCACATGCGCCACCTCTCCCTCCTCCACATGGTGAACCGACAGAACCTATGTGTGTCCCTGGATCAATCAACATTCTGACCTCTCGGTTGGCGCCTGGGTGCTATTTTCTAAACCACATTGCTGAGAGTGGGGGGGGGGGGGGGGGGGGGGGGGCTCCCCCCACCTTTCACTCCATACGCCCCCCCCCCCACCCCGCCCCCTCCGAATCAACCATGGCACACATCCGGGTGATTTGTTCGTGTCAAATTAATACAACGAAAAAGTGGGAGGGTCAGAAAAAGTCGATGTCCTAATTAATTAATCAATCAAATAAGATTGTCTAGGAATGAGTAGTTGGGTGTCAAGTCTACATCTAGATATATGTAATGTCCAAATGCATGTTATAAATAGAAAAACATTATTCTTAGCATTGTTGAGTTCATGTGTGCGGTTAGTTAATTGTTTATTTCTCAAATCGTTTATTTACGGAAAGTCTTCAGTCTGCCAGAACATTGTTGTTCTTGTATCTGTTGTAACTAGTTGGGCACATTGCATTACGATCGTAGTTGACAGTTCTAATGTGATAAGAAGGCATGACTATTGCAGTTTTACAAATGAAAGCATAATTTACTATGGTTGTTTGTAATATTAATGTCTTTGATTATGACCGTAATATAAAGTAAAATAATATTGTCCGGGAGTGGGGGTGGGGTGTTAATCCAATTGCTGGCACTGCAATCATCCGAAAGTAGTTTTCGCAATTTGTATGACATTTATGGCCTTTACATACATATAGGAAGAACCCTCTCCCTTCCGACTATTTAAGCCTGGCGTGGTGGCCGAATCGGTAGAGCGCAGGCCTCCCGTGCAGAAGGTATTGAGTTCAATTCCTGGTCGAGTCAAACCAATGACTTACAAAATTGATACTTGTCGCTTCCTTGCCAGGCGAACCGGATAATATTTTAAAAGCCTAGCTTGTTTGCCACTATACAGACAAAGAAACTTATTTATTTTGGCCACATCATTCGTCAGAGTTCAATATACAGTACATTGTTGGAAGGGAAGGTGAATGGCAGCAGAGGGAGAGGTAGACCAAGAACATCATGGTTTACAAATATTTCACAGTGGACAGGCTTGAATTATTCAGTCAGCACACCATCGGGACAAGTGGAGAACCATTGCATCCAACCCTCGACTAGAGGACGGAACTATTGATTGATTGAGGTTGACTAATATTGAATTTGAAGTCCTTTGGCTGTCCCTTATAACCTATGCAATTCCACCTATCTCTTCCCTGCATGACATCACACAAATTGCTAATTGAGCTCCAACACAGTAGGTAAGGGCTGATCCATTCACGAACATTAGAACAGGTATCCCATAGCTATTATAACTGAAATGCAATTCATATTTCTAGAACATATGTATTTTGTTAAGATATAGTGAATATTCAGTTATGTAAGGAATATTCAATATTGCTATATTGACATTGATGTAAATATATTTGTAACGATTTAGACTTTGGTTAATGCTACACCACACTAGTGTTGACTATAATTATAGGAGTGGTGTAACTCTTTCAGAATAGATTCAACTTCAAGGTCCGTCACCACTGCCCAATAGGTGAAATAGGCACTTAATAGGGTGAATTACACAAACCCCTCCAACTACCCCCCGGTTTCCCCGACTAGGTCTCACCATATCCAGAGTCTGCAACATACTTCTATGTATTTCTATGTCTCTATGTTACTATGCATTAATGTATCCAATATACTACAGGAAACATTTTGTTTGGTATCATGTCGCAAATCACGATACAAGTTATGTAGATCACTAATGAATTTTCCAATGTTATTAGCAATTGTTGCTAATCAAAATTTTCAAAACAAAATACTTCCTGTGCTACATTATCACTGTTAATGTGTTATTCACCTTTAGGGTAGGACAGTAACTCTTTTTCACACTTGTCTAATGCGGCAAGTGACTGAATTTTCTACTTAGCTGAGTGGCAAAGCTACTTGCCCAAGTCCAAGTAAAAAACTGGCGATGCATTTGAAAAAAACAGTCAGGTCAGTCGGCTTGATGGCGGAAAGGAAACTGGTGTTGTAAATCGAATTGAAACTGAAATCTGCTACTGCAGATCAGAAAAATAACAACTTTGGGCCAGTCAAGAAAAATCACCTGCCCGACTGAGTAAAGTAGGTGCCCCGGGCAACTGTGTAGTCCTTATTGTCCTACCCTGATCCCTTATACAGTGCTCATGCCTAGGTCACAAATGCCTTGCGGCGTGCTTGCGGTGGCCGTAAGTCGCCGCATCGGCAAAACTATGTGGCGGCTGTACGGTTGGATACGGTGGCTGTACGGGGACTTACAGGTTTTTGCACGCCACAAGGGCTTGCGATTTGCTTAACTTGACAATAAACTTTTTTCAGGAATCGCAAGGCCATAGACTGCATAATTTGCAAGGTCGTGCGGTGACTTTAATCATGCAAGTGGCCACAAGAAACCTTGTTGCAGAGGCGGAAAAAAAACTGTGCGGTCGGCGATTGCTATTCGGACCCCGTATGATTTGTTAAATTTTTACCACAGACCGCAACACCGTATGGTTTGTAAAAATCGCATCCGTAGACCACAGAACGTACGGTGGCAGCATATGTGACCTAGGCATTACTCAGGCTTCTAAATGCGCTAGTTATTCGCGTCCCCGCATTACTGTTTGTATGTTAAGGCCCAATCAGGGCTTTATTAAAAGAGACAAAGACCGACTTGGCTCTCCCTGCCCACTCTGGTCGACATGTATCATATTCTGCTAATCAGCCACCAACTTCTGACAGGGGTTCGGGTCGCAGTGCATAACGGCAGGTGTACCACAGGCATTTGTCACCCAGTTGAAGATTCATGAGGTATGTGGATGCGACAGAGCTGGCATTCTATTCTATTTAATTGAATTTATTCGTTACCATTAAAGTTGCCAAGTGCGATGGTTTTGTGTTTGTCATTTTTCTGAGATAAGCATATTAAATTGATTGTTATAATCTACTTTATTTTAATTTTAAGTATCTTTTATTTTAAATGTCTCCCCTCACACAAAATCAAGAAATGTTAGAAACGCTCTGATATGGCAGCAAGAAAATCGAGAAAGAAAACAAGAGCTGCAAGAAACCCACAAAAGAAGCCTCCCCCCCCCCCCTCCCCCTGGGCCCCAACAACATACAGGTTACCTAAATGGATGGGGGCTGTGCTGGGAATGAGTGGTTGCATCCTTGAAATTCCCCTGGGCGGACACGACAGGATGGGGCATGTATTTGCGGAGAGCGCCTGGCGGGGTTGACCGCCGTGCCGTGTGTGACACTTGTTGTAATTGGGGCGGGGCAGCGGGGCGGGTGATGGGTGCCGTTGCTATGATACAGACCAATGGCGGTATGATAGGATCACCACCAGACGTCACCGCTGTGCTGCAGCGCTTCTTGGGCCCGCAACATTAGCACATTGTATCTGTCAATATGTAATGTTTCCGAGACGGGAGGTGGGGGATTTATGTGGCATGATGTGGCGGATTTATGTGGCCTGAAGTGGAGGATTTATCTGACATGAGGTGGATGATTTATCTGACATGAAGTGGATGGTTTATCTGACATGAGGTAGATGATTAATCTGACATGAGGTAGATGATTTATCTGACATGAGGTGGAGTATTTTTCTGACATGAGGTGGAGGATTTATCTGACATGAGGTGGAGGATTTATCTGACATGAAGTTGGATGATTTATCTGACATGAAGTGCATGATTTATCTGACATGAGGTGGAGGATTTATCTGACTTGAGGTGGAGGATTTATCTGACATGAAGTTGGATGATTTATCTGACATGAAGTGGATGATTTATCTGACATGAGGTGGAGGATTTATCTGCTATGAAGTGGATGATTTATATGACATGAAGCAGAGGATTTATCTGACATGAGGTGGAGGATTTATCTGATATGAAGTGGAGGATTTATCTGACATCAGGTGGAGGATTTATCTGACATCAGGTGGAGGATTGATCTGATATGAGGTGGAAGATTGATCTGATATGTTGTGGAAGATTTATCTGACATTAGGTGGAACATTGATCTGACATGAGGGGAAGGATTTATCGGAATGTTTTCTGTTACCCAGTGCACTCATAGCCAAACACCATGCCTGAGGTGACGCTATCGTTAATTATATTTTGCTTTATAAACCACAGCACATATCCGAAATGCATGTGTTATTTATGTAGATTTATTGTAAAATGCGGTGAAGTGTATACCTGATTGCACGCCATTTATTAAAGCTGCATGATCCGATGAAAGCATCAATTTTGTTAAAAAGCCAAGGCACTTATCTAGCGTCGATCAACTTTAGACACTGGATTACTCATGAAGCATTCGTTGGTGCACCTGCGCTACACTGATATGCTCATAGATGGGTAACCAAAGCCAACATCCAGTATTTCGGTGTGCACACCAAAATAATTTACCATGGTTTCATTCAAATATTTCCAACGGTAAAACTTTAAAGCCAACCTAAAGTAATGTAGCTTATAATGATCAAACTGGGCGCGGTGGCCAAATCAGCAAAGCGCAGGACTCCCATGTGGGAGATCGAGAGCTCAATTCCCGGTCGAGTCAAACCAATGAGAACTAAATTGATACTTGTCGCTTCCTAGCTTGGCGCTCAGCAATAATAGGATACGGCAATGACTGGTCAGGTCAGTCAGGATAATGTGACTGAGTGGGATTTCACTGTCATGGTGCTGGTGGCCTGATTTCCTAGTGGGGCGGCACTATAAAGTGGCCATGAGTGCGCACTATAATGATCAACTATAATGATCAATCTGATATATTTAGCTAAGAAAAATAATATGGCAGAACCTCAAACTCATCGGGCTCTGCAACTTTAGTGACACCCGAGACAACTGCGACAGGTAAAACCTAATACTAGGACGGTTTGGGTGATATAGATGCCATGGTCCCTGTTCTTAATGGGTCCTCAAAATAATCTATGAAAATCCATCACTCGTTTCTTGATTTGTTTGTTTCGTCATTAATTCTTTTTAAATTTGAGGTTAAATGCAATAAAATACCGGACATTTGCATGGTTTTATTTCTCACAGCTGCGCCTGACCCCACGGCTGCATATTTCCATATTTGGGATTTATCTCAATGTCCTTGACAATGTCATGTTGTTGTGTGGTTCTGGCAAAATGCTTCTTGTTTGTGTTATCAGACAAGGCTTGGAGCGTAATGTGTACATGTATACTGATCGCACTCCTTATTGCTCTTCATCAGTAAAGATGTTGTGTTGTTGTTGAAGATTTATACTGCCTATCATGGATAAGCCTGAATAGGCTTGTTTTCACCATTAGACAGTTTGTCGATAGAAAGCCCGAGCCTACACTTTTACCGACCCAAGGGATTTTTAACCTCCCACACCACATAGACATGGTATGAGAGCAACTGGCCTTTGATGACACTGTAAGTTATACACAGCAGTGGAAATCCAAATTGGCAGAGGTGGGGGCACAGGGAATCGAACCGCTGACCTTCAGATTAGGAGTCCGACCTAGAAAAAAGTCAGGCACTCTAACCACTCCGCCACAGAGAACACCACTCCGCCACAGAGATGTTTTGTTTGTTGTGGCTTTATATCCTAGTCATATCAAGATAGTTAGCAAATTGTGACAGTGTACATTTGTGACTATATAATCCAGGTCGCTATCACCATGACCCAATATCCCACTCAGTCATATTATCCTGATACATCGCAAACCAATCCTTTCCTCATCCTATTGTATTTCCCCATGCTAGGTATCAATTTGGTAAGTACTTGGTTTGACTTGGTCATAGTTCAAACTCACAACCTCCCACATGGGATGCTAGCCAATGCGCTGCCCGATTTGGCTATCCCGTCCGGCGGCGTTCATTCAAGAATTTGTTTACATCCCTTTCAGCTAAAGTTCTACCAGTCAGAGGGATCACCCACTGACGAGCAGGACTTAATCCTGACCTAACAAAGTACACCGGACTTGACACGATAGACTAACCGTGCAATGATCGCTTACCTTTCAGCGGCTCAGGAGTTCCAACCAAGTGCTACCTAAAAATTGTTCAATCCCCCCCCCCCCCTCCCTTTGCACTAAACTTTATTAGCATAAGGCAGGGACTATAGTTGCCCAAATACAGGGTAATGTTACTTGGTGTGTTATTTATACCAGTGGCATTATACCTCACGTGCGGCAGCACTATAAAGCCACCAGGAGTATATGCCTACACTGTCAGAAGTCGGTACTCCTCCTGGTATGACCTCAGATGTTGCTAGAACATTAAACTCACGTGGGGACGGGGTCGGGGTCGGGGGAAAACACCCTCCGCCAGCCGGTATAATGTTAGTGGGTATAATGTTCAAAGGGCTTTGATCCTCCGATCCTTGGCTCCACCTCAGACCAGCTAACTAACTGCTGTGCGCTCATCTCACCTTGCCCGCCGCCTCTTTTCCCATGGCTACACAACATATCCTGTGAGAACATACACTGTCTACGTCTAGCACACTGCCTTCTTGTCGGATGGTCTTAGTACAAGCTACATACAGCAAACTCAAGTCTAAGCAACTGTGCATTCTTTAAGCTAAGATTCCATATATCCACATGTGGTATGCGAATGCGGCAAAAGCATGTAAAGGCACAGTAGTGCATCGATATGTCCGAATTGAGAATGTGGCTGCGAATGCGGTTGCAAATGGGGTCGCGAATGCAATTGCGGGCGCTAATGCGGTCGCGAATGCAATTGTGGGTGCTGATGCGGTCGTGAATGCAATTGAAGTCACTAATGCAGTCACGAATGCAATTGCGGTCGCGAACGCAATTGCGGTCGCTAATGCGATCGCTAATGCAATTGCCAGTGCGAATGCGGTCGCGAATGCAATTGCTGGTGCGAATGCGGTCGCGAATGCAATTGCTGGTGCGAATAAGATTGCTGGCGCGAATGCGGTTGCATCTCGGTATCTATGCTGCATGCCGCATTTGCAGTCACATGCTGCATACCGTGTATATGGAATCTTAGCTTTACTCAACCCTGTCTGTATCAGGAGACGCCCCCCCCCCCCCACCTTTTATCCCATGAAAGTCCAAGCTTTGAGATTGAGGTCAGGGCATTTAAATAATATTAGATAACTTTAAATTTGTCTGACTTGTGCGCAGTGGCAACATTAGTCGATCAGGGATGAACGATCTCCGCTATTTTGCGGGTTTGTGCGATTTCTGATCATCGCCGATTAACTGTCAGAAAATGTCAGGGGTATATGACAATAGTTGCGCGGTCAGAATCACCTATGCAAAGGCTGGGGTGTCCTGATATGACCTGAGATGTTGCTAGGATGTAAAGCCAAAACATAAACGAAAAAGCAAGGAATGAATTTCAGGGAAAATGCGGAAATTTCCTCCCCATAGTCTTAGCATTGTCAGAGAATTGCGGAAAATTCCTGGAAATCAGGTTTCACACCATATTATTCCACGCATATTTTTCCCATCATACATATGACCAGTCATTACAGACTGTGCTTGGAGAGCGTTTTGCTGTCATTTTTGTAACTGTAGAGATGACCACTCACTGATTTCTGCTCCGCCCCCCCCCCCCCCCCCCCCCCCCTCAAACACCACGTTTATCCCTGGTAGGTGGAGGTGGTGATAGCTATTCTTTTCACGGACGGCGGGTACCACCAAGGCCACCGGGAATCCCTAGTGGTCAGTCTTGTCTCGCGGGGAGGGGCTGGCGGCTTTTGGCATTTAAAACCAACCCACCAAAAAAGGTTCAGTCAGTGATGGATGTTGGCCGACAGGGGACCAGATGGGATGACCGAATGAGTTGGGTGTCCATCTCCCATCTTGGTAGATCATGGGATTCGAACCCATGGGTTCAAACACTGGTTGAGTACAAACCAATGACTTAACAATTGATACTTGTCACTTCCTAGCCAGGCCCTCAACATTATTAGGACAGGGCAAGGACTGGTTGGCTCAGTGTCACGATAGGGGGACTGAGTGGTGGGATATCACTATTATCAGGTCATGATGCTGGTGGCCTCGTCTCCCACCCCCAGTTGGGCAGCACTATAAACTCGCCATTAGTATGCAACATCACAAGTCGGTCATCATCATCATCATCATGCTGTCGGTCGCGATGCGACAAATACTTCTTTCATTACTTGACTGTCGCTCTCCATTTAGCTCTCTGCTGTGAGAGCGATGTCCATGAGTCGGTCTTAATGTCTCTCAGCTTCAGGTTTCTCTTGATGGTATCCTTGAACCGGAGACGAGGGCGCCCTCTCTTTCTGTAACCAGAAGCCAGTTGAGAGTAGAGGATCTGCTTTGGTAGCCTGTCTGATCACATCCTCGTGAGGTGTCCAGTCCAACGGACTGGAGTGGACATCCACAAGTTGGTATGACCTTAGATGACCTTAGATGTTGCCAGGACGTAAAACCAACCAACCAACCAACGGCCGGCAGGGAGGTTGTGACGGAGCCGTGCCGGACCCCTGTGCGGCAGATGCCGCACCGAGAGCCAACAGTCATGGACACTGATTGGCGGAGCGTCACCCCCGCCTGTTGCACCCCCCCCCCCCTTGCAGCACCTCACGCACACACACACACACACGCACGCACGCAACGCAGAGACGCACGCACAGCCGCACGCACGCACACACACACACACACACACACCACACACCCCACACACACACACTCCACACACACACACGCTGCCCATTGCAACATTCATTGTGTGGGCCTGATTGCGTTTGATTCAGAACACGCGCCCAGACATTGTTGCAGCCCTCACTCATTCAGCCACCTACGCGCACACGCACGCACTCACACCCATACCCACACCTACACCCACACCCGTACCCACCACACTCAAACTCACTCACACCCCACTTTATCTACACCCACACCTACACCTACACCCACACCCACACCCACACCTCCACTCGCACCCATACCCATACCTATACCTATACCCATACCCATACCCATACCCACATCCACATCAGCACACGAATCCGCACACGCAGATGCATCCATGCCCAATTATATTCCACTTAGCTTACACTCACACCCCTCCCACACCCACACCCACTCATACTCCACTTTGCCTACACGGTTCGTGGGTTCGAATCCTGATCGAGTCAAACCAATGACTTAAAAATTGATTAGATGTAAGGTAACCATGCCAAAAGTAGCCAGATAACCCACCACACAGCTGCGTACAAGCCTATGATATGTAAATAGGAGTAGGCTAGTCTAGTAATAAGAGTAGAAAATAAATACATATATACCAAGAAAATCAAAAAAAAACTAACATAGGCTACTAACCATACCCCCGTCCTGATATGACCTTAGATGTTGCTAGGACGTAAAACAACAACAAACAAACAACAACAACAACAACTAACCATACCAACCAATTATCTATCTGCTACTGAAATGCAGGCAATCAAATACCTTATCAGCAGCCACTGTGTGGTAAGATAACAACCAACGCTACAACTGGCCAGCATTGAAAACAAGCCTGGGTACCCAGGCTTATATGCTATGGACAGTATAAATACAGCCTCAATAAAAATAAAAAATAAAAAATACTCGTCGCTTCCTAGCCTGTCACTCGGCATTATTAGGATTGGGCAAGGACTGGTTGGCTCAGTGTTGGGATAATGTGACTGAGTGGGATATCAGGTAATGGTGCTGATGGCCTGGTTTCCCAGTGGGGCAGCACTATAAAGTCACCAGGAGTGCGCACTGTCACAAGTTGGTACCCATCCTGATATGACTTTAGATGTAGCTAGGACGTAAAACAACAACAAAGAAACAAACTTTGCCTACATCCACACCTCACTCACACCCATTCATACTCCACTTTGCCTATACCCACACCCCACTTGCACTCACACCCAAACCCACTCCTACATCCAAACCCCAAGCCGCACCCACTCATACCCTAGTTTACCCACACGCACACCCACGCCCACACCCACACCCACGATACGGTCCCACCAAACCCACGCCCACGCATCCACTGAACGCCGCTCGCAGCGCCACCACGCGGGCCACGCGGAAAGCTGAACTTTCCCTGAGTGTGGAAAGCGTGGGTGGGTGAGTGGGAGTTGTAGGGAGGGGGGGGGGGGGGGCCTGCAGACATCCTGGAAATCTGTTAGCATGCGTTGAGCAATTGTTGTTGGTGACAATTGAGAGGTGGTGAATGTTCAGTTTGGGGTAGGAACCGTGGCATGTTTGGTTGCAGCCCATTGTTGAATTTGCATATTCAGCAGATTGTGAATGGTGTGGTCATATTTGAAGTAAATACTTCAATATAATTTGTGTGTTGAGACCATTCGATACTGATGCCTTCACTAAGTCACGGTGTTGTGCTTCCCAAGCCAGCGGGTTTGACGTTCTTAAGGGATAAAACCCCTCAATGAATGACAAGTATGCAGCTTTAACCACAGGCTGTGTATGCCCTGTAGCTGGGAACATTAGACTAGACCCATTGTTAAAACCTCTCTAAATCGACCCGCCATGGGACCGATTTTAAATGGTCCATTTCTGGAGGTGGTTGGTTTAGGGAGGTTTAACAAAAAATCTTTACAATGGTATTGTATGAGCGATCGTTTGGGACCCAAATGAAGCGAACAATATCGTGGAGTGGTCGATCTGTGGAGGTGGTCGGTTAGAGAGTTTGACTATACTGAACTATGTTAATAAGTTATTTAGTTTTTAAACATGAACATGCACAAAACTGGGAACGGATGCCATCGGATTGACGTTTACGGTTCTTGTCCGGTTTGAGTTTGTTTCGTCCGTTGGCTATCTGTTCCTGTCCGTTTCATGTCCGTTCGTACAGCGTCATTTGACCCGATATCGTACCATTTTGGCACATTTTAATACATTTTGATACTTATCACGCCCGGACACCACCGGACTAGACAATTCTGTCCGTTGCTCAATCCGGCGAGGTGTGACAGCCGCTTTTCAAGCCCAATGGCCACATCGTGATATCTGTATCCTTATAGGCTATAGCATATAAAATTAAATCAGGTGCAGCTAAGTCATGGTTGTTTCGATTTGAATATTACCATTCAGAGAGTTTTATTTGGTCATTGCTCCATGTTCAATCCAATAATCAATTAAAATTGCTTTAAAATCAAGTGGATTAATAACAATTTCTAATAATAGTTGAAAGCGATGTATTTACCCGGGCAAGGTATTAATACGCGATGTCAAAATCAATTCAGGAAACAGCTTTGTGATTTCCCCATTTTTTTCTCACTTTCTTGCGCAGTACAGTCCGTTTCTGATTAATTTTAATATTTACTTATCCACTTTAATGACAGTGTCCTATATATATGCATTCATGTAGTAATCATGTATAGTTTTATTACGTATGTGTATTGTGCTGGTATTTGTATATGTATACATATCTGTTAATATATAAAGCAAACTATGTGATGAATATTTTATATATGTGCCATGTAGGGACTTATGGGAGTATAAATAGCGGAACCCACCTGTACCTTCCATTTAGTGCCCGTCTATTCACCGAACACGACCGGTGGCGCTACCACTGCGCACCCACCTCACTAATCGCGACCGGTTTCCGGCGTCAGTCGCCCGTTCAAAAATGTATCGGTTCCCGACAGTCTAGCCTGATCAAACGCAATAATCTGCACTATGAGTGATATGACCAGATGACGTCCAGCTAAGATAGGATAGATCAGCCACAATAAGAATCGGGCCTAAAATCCTAGAAAATCGGCTGAGTGAAAGCGGAGCACACATACATGGGCAGGTTAGATGGTTTTCGGCGTGTTTGTTTGTTGTTTTACGTCCTAGCAACATCTAAGGTCATATCAGGACCGGTACCGACTTGTGACAGTGCGCACTCATGACGACTTTATAGTGCTGCCCCACTGGAAGACCATGCTGCCAGCACCATGACCTGATATCCCATTCAAACACATTATCCTGAGACTGAGCCAACCAGTCCTTGCCCTATCCTAATAATGCCGAGCGCCAGGCTAGGAAGCAACAAGTATCAATTTTGAAGTCATTGGTTTGACTCTACCAGTGTTCGAATCCACGATCTACCAACACGGGAGACGGACGCTCTAACTCATTCGGCCATCGCCTCTGGTGTGGATCCGGCGTGTGACATGATGATATAAGTGTTGCATGTGTCCATTGCTAGTTAACAAAAATCTGCCCTATCTATGAGTGATATGATCAGCTGACGTCCAGCTAAGATACGATAGATCAGCCACAATAAGAATCGGCCCGTCTCCTAGAGAATCAGCCTAGTGAAAGCGGAGCATACATACATGGGCAGGTTAGATGGTTTCTGGTATGTGACATACTAATATATAGCGTTGCAGGCGTCCGTTGCTAGTTAACAAAAATCTGCCCTATCTATGAGTGATATGATCAGATGACGTCCAGCTAAGAGTAAGATACGATAGATCAGCCACAATAAGAATCGGGCCGCATCCTGTGGAATCGGCCTAGTTAAAGCGGAGCACACATCAGCAGGTTAGATGGTTTCCGGTGTGTGGCATTCAAGTATATGCAAATGATAAGCATTGCAGGCGTTCGTTGCTAGTTAACGGGTATATATATTCGACAGGTAATTGATTCATACGCAGTACTCCACACCTTGATTCTGAACATTAGAATTCCACGCTGTCTACCCAGCTAAGCCTGTAGTACCTGTAGTATACCCAATGTAGCGTTGAATATATTTTGATTTAGTGTTATTCGCGTGTTGGATTACAGGTGCATCTGTTTATGTTCGACGATGTTAGTGGAGAATATTACAGAAATGATGTGTATAGAAGTACAGTGTAGTGAGATACCTGATTGAATCCACGTCACAATTTAACAAGTGGTGTAAGACTTTTAACATGCATATCAAGATTAATTTGGGATATTTTCACTTCAAATATCTCCAAAGTTTGGTATTTATAATAAAAGTTACTTCAAACTAGAGCAAGATAGACAATACCAATGAACCTGATATATTTATCTATTTAAAAAAAGATGGGAATAATCTGAAACCAGACCATACAACCTGAACTAAAGAAAAATTGAGATTTAAATCAATGGATTATGATTAGCTACTTTAAAATATACAAGCAGGACACACACAACCACACACACATACAGAACCACATACACAACCGCATACACATACACACCCACACATACAACCACATTCACATACACACCCACACATATACAACCACACCCACATACACACCCACATACACACCCACATACACACCCACATACACACCCACATACACAACCACACACATACACAACCACACACATACACAACCCCCACCATACACATCCACTCCATGACTCTAATGAATTTGTCCCCTTTAAGTAGTTCTAGCGTTTCGATGATGGTGTGAAGGCAGTTATTTTATTTTGGGAGGAAGCGGTCAGGATCTCCTCCAATACGCACCAAATAACCGCTCACCATCAGAGCATATGGAGAATGTCGGAGTAGACAGGTGACTCATATCCTCGCCGGCCTCTCCGTTATGCAATCAGATAGCTGTCCCGTCCAGTTAGCCACCTGGTGGTCAGCAGCCACATGCTGGTGATGGAAGGACCGGTGGTTCCCCGCCCATGGATGCGCCGTCGGGGGGTGGGTGGGGTACAGAGACAAACAGATCGATTGGTTGTTGGAGTTTTTATGTCCTGGCAACATCTAAGGTTATATCAGGATGGGTACCAACTTGTGACAGTATGCACTCATGGTGACATTATAGTGCTGCCCCTCTGGGAAATCAGGCCGCCGGCACCATGACCGGATATCCCACTCAGTCACATTTTCCTGACACTAACCAGTCCATGCTCTATCCTGTTAATACCGAGCGCCAGTCTAGGAAGCAACAAGTATCAATTTTTAAGTCATTGGTTTGACTCAACAGGGAACTGAACTCCAGATCTCCCGCATGCAAGGCCCACACTCTACTGATTCCGCCACCGCGCCCGGTGAGACAAACAGATGGGGGTGTGATTAGCACACATCTGAATTTGGGTATATTTCAGGATAGTAGGGTATATGTTTTAAAAGGACAACGCTGCATGCATACCAATGTTGTACTGACATCGCCGGTGTCTTGTCGGCAGAGAGACAGTTAAATGAGACACTGAATCGGTAGAGCGCAGGCTTCCCGTGCGGAAGGTCTGGAGTTCGAGTCCCAGCCGAGTTAAACCAGTGACTTACAAAATCGATAGTTGTCGCTTCTTAGCCTGACACTCGGCATTATTAGGATATTGCAAGGACTGGTTAGCTTAGTATCAGGATAAGGTGACTGAGTGGGATATCAGGTTATGGTGCCAGTGGACCGATCTAAATGGGTCAGCCCTGTAAAGTCGCCATGATTACGTACTGTCACAAGTCGGTACCCATTCTGATATGACCATGGATGGTGCCAGGACGTAAAACTCCAACAAACAACTAACCAACCAACCAACCTGCATCCAGACCAATGTTGTCCTGACATCGCAGGTGGTTTGTCGTCAGACGGACAGTTAAATGAGACAAAAGCAGTTCGTATATTGAGGCAGGAACTACAGAATAGACAGCTTTGCATCCAGACTAATATTGTCCTGACATAACAAGGTGACCTGTCATCACAGGGACAATCACATGAAACAAAGACAGTTTGTGCATTGGAAACATGGCAGGGGTTCGCCAATTACATGGATTGCTGACGACAGGTACTACTGTACTGAGACTGGATGGGGTGGCCTAGTCGGTAAGAGTGCTGACTGGCTTCCCATATGGGAGGTCGTGGGTTTGAACCTATCTCAGTTAAACCAACGACTTACAAATATTGATACTTGTCACTACCTAGCCTGGCACTCAGCATTAATAGTAGGTACTCCAAAGTGGGGGTATACGGTGTCCGCAGCGTGAAATTTGACATATCTTAACCCTTTTTAAAACACTTCAATCTCCACTAATTCTGCTATGTTTGAAATAAGAATTATATGAAATTAAAGTTTATTCTTTTGTCTATTAGGGTATCTGATTTTTACTTAGCATTACAGAATAAATTCAAGTCAATGGAAACTTGTTTGAGGGTAACATCGTCAGCTCTGTGCATGCTCGCCGAGTTTGTTTTCATCCAGTCTGAGCTAGTCCCTTCCCTAAAATTGATACCTTGCTGAGATTTATATCATGCTCATCAAGGTTGGTCTGAGAAGTGACTGTGTATTCCCATCTCTGCACTGGATCAATGAATATGGCGTCGATTGAAGCTACTGTGTCGACAGAAAACATGTACAGTCATATAGAGCTTTTGATTTACATTATTTTAGAATAAAAATTAGAGTGATATACACGCGTAAGTAGTACAGAAGTTGTGATGTTTTCAAGAATTTATCATTGACCCTGCTGATATTCAGTAGAAATTAAGGAATTTAGCAAGTTTAGCATGAAATATCTGAAAGAATAACAAAAGAGAATGGTCTGGAAAAAACTGAACCTGCTATTTGTGCTATAGACAGTCGGATTCTTTAATATTGGACAAATTATATGCAACATAGCTTCTGAGCGGGTACCTTAAAAACCTAGATTTGCCTAATTTGGAAATGTGCACAAATAAGTGCAAAAAAATGAATGTTTAAAACCTCATAATTTTGGAACTTATCAAGAGATCTATATAAATGTTATATATCTGGAATCGGATTTAAAAGATCTATACACCGATATAATTTTAAACACTGAAACATTAAAATAAAAAATAACTTTGGAGTACCTATTAATAGGGTAAAGTAAGGTCTGGGTTGCTCAGTATCAGGATCCATGGTGTGTCTGGAGTGGGGTCTCAGGTCGTCGTGACGGCAGCCCTGTCTTCCATACAGTCCTGCTGTGATTTAGAGGTTGCCAGGATATAAAACCCCAACAAACAAACTACTATGCTGCATTTGATACGGCTTCCGATGAACCGCTTGAATGGCTAAGATTTAAATACCATAGCTAGTAAAGTTGGCCAATTTCCAGATGATTCGCCATTGCTCCTAGTCATTTGTTTAGTACTCATTGCATGTAGAAATGCATAGATACAGTGTAGTAAACTTTAGCCGTGTTCACACCCACAACTTTAGGCCGAACTAGATGAGGCGAACTAGAGGAGGCGAACTAGTGTCGTGTCCACACATGGAGCGGTTTAAGGCAGAAATTGATATCTGCGCATGAGCAAGTCCATACTAACCCCGCGCCAGTTTCGGTTAGTTGACGTCGCCACGAGAGAGTGTGGGTTCAACCTAGATATGTATGGACTGAATCATATTGGTTTGGAACGGTCAAAACTTCTGCTGGGCAGTGAAAACCTTAAAATAAATCATGAAAGAAATATCTGTGCATCTCTAGCAGGTTCATAGACCAAATTATATAATATGCGCTTTTGATCGACTGGAAAATAAACAAACTCAGGTCTTGACTGCGCATGCGTGTGACGTCTTTAATCTGGCTCATCTAAGCCGCTACCCTTCACACTAGTAACTTGGGCCGACTTAAGCTAGTTCGGTTCATCTGGATTACCTCGCGGCGTGGTTTACTTGAAGCGAACTAGATGAGGCGAAGCAGCCCTAATTCGCCTCAGCGTTGCGTCCACACGGCGAATGTGAGTCGAACTATAGGAGGCGAACTAGTTGAGGCGACTTAACACCCGTGTGTGAACGCGGCTTTAGTGTCTTACTGACAGTTGCTTGGAATCTACTTTCCTGTGAATACTTGACATTACCCCAAGAAGAACAGATGCTTATGACACTGATGGCTGTCGGCAGCCGCTTGCGCATATGGATCTTGCCTTCGATTAGTTTGTATTGCAAATGAGAGCTCGTGCAGTGTGGTCTGGAGCGGTTTTGGTGTTCCCTGTATAAAAACACGGGTCTCTGCCGCTGGGAGCACCCTATGTGATTACAAAACTCTCCCCCTTCATTTCACCTGTGATGCAATTAGCCTAATCAATTTAACCATGTCTGGAAAGAGGAAGGAAAACTAGTCACAAGGATGAACAGTGAATAAGTTGTGCTTTATTGGCAGCAACTCCTGTCATCCCCCTTTCATGTGACCTAGCACCTGTACTCCTCATATACTGCCCACACTATGTCTCATTGCCACTTTAGCCGGTATATTGAAACAGTGCCAACAACCCATGGGACAGGAGTCCTATGGCTGTGGATACACTCAATTTGAATAGCTGAATTTGGATAGCATCAGACAGAGTGTCTGGGGTCCTGCTCTAGAGTAGGTCTGTCTCACTCAAGAGCCAGGATGAGAGTGATTTTCCTTTAGTGTGTTAGAAGCAAAATCTTGAATAATTAATTAGTTGAGACTAGTGTGTGGTCAGGATAGGACAAGGGAGTCAGGTGACCGGACATTCCCCAGCCAGCCAATGAGACACTCCCCCACAGACTGGGTGGGTGACCACCCCATTAGGGGCTGTCACTCAAACCAGCTGCAGGTGGTGTACTCCATACATATGCAAATTAGGCAGGTGGGTCAGTCGGGTGGTCTTGGGTGGACAGGATCTTGCAACAGTTACAGATATTGTATATAGTAAAATCATTCTTTTCCTCTTTTGTATTCTTTATGAACACATAGAGAACATTTCAATCATCATGTACTGTTTCTTGCAAAGGAACTCTTTCCATTAACTCCAAACATCATATATAACAGATAGCTTACATCATTCAGCATCATATACATTTCCATCAACTCCACTCATAATATATAACATATAGTTTACCTCATTCAGCATCATGTACAATGGGAGTGGGATTCTATTGATTTTAGTTACTTTTAGTTTACATAACTTAAGTCCCACTCTGACATCCAAGAATAATAATGCTCTCTGCCAATATATAATTCTTAACCGAAAATCCGTATATTTTTACACCTGTATTACTTTCCTAATATAGCGCACCAATTTTGAAATAGCATTTTTTTCTGGAGAAATTGACTTTATCAATTAAATCTTATTTACTTTCGATCTGTTTGGGCCCCGGACAATAAATTTAACTGATATTACAGTTATGTCAGATTTTATGCGCTAATATGGGTGTTTTGAGTTCCACCGGTCCCTCAGGACAGACTGAAGGTGAAACCCAGAATGCCAGGGCTCCAGCTTACTAAGTGGAAGGACCAGACAGGATGGCGAATGAGTTGAGCGTCCATCTCCTGTTTTGGGAGATTGGGGGATCCGAACCTTCATAGGTTCGAACCCTGGTCGAATTAAACCAATGACTTTAAAATTGATAGTTGTTGGTTCCTAGCCTGGCGCTCGTCATTATTAGGATATGGCAAGGATTGGTTGGCTCAGTATCAGGATAATGTGACTGAGTGGGATATCAGGTCATGGTGTTGACGGCCTGATTTCCCAGTGGGGCATCACTATAAAGTCGCTATTAGTGCGAACTGTGACAAGTCGCTACCCATCCTGATATGATCTTAGATGTTGCTAGGACGTAAAACAACAAACAAACAAAGTAGAAGGTGGTAGTGGTTCCCTTTCCAGCCCCATCCTTCACTATAGAGCCTATACTTTAAACTCACCTTGCACCTGCAACCATAGGCTTCCTGATAACCAAACTTGGTAGGGGTCTTGCTAAGTATGTGCTTCTAAGGCAGATTGAAGTGAAATTGTCCAAGCAAGTATTTTACATGAGATAAAATAACACATCCTGTATCATGATGTATGTGTATTCACCGCCTATTCACCTTAATGTTTGCTCTAGAACCGTCCTGATATGGTCTTAGATGTTGCTAGGACGTAAAACAACATACTATCTGCTGTAGATACTGTAAGTACAACATGGCGTGCTGGGTCTTTGCTTCAGTCCTTTTTTTTTCTTGAAGATTTATACTCCCTATCATGCATAAGTCTGAATAGACTTGTTTTCACCATTAGACAGTTTGTTGATAGAAAGCCTGAGCCTACATTTTTACCGACCGAAGGGATTTTTAACCTCACACACCACATAGTCATGGTACGAGAGCAACCAGCCTTTGATGACGCTGTAAGTTATACACAGCGGTGGAAATCCAAATTGGCAGAGTTGGGGGCACAGGGAATCAAACCACTGACCTTCAGATTAGGAGTCTGACCTAGAAAAAAAGTCGGAGACTCTAACCACTCTGCCACAGAGAACCTTATGTAAGGGACCAACGAAATTCGGAATACCCGGTTTGAGAATGGATGAATGACAGCTCACATTCCTTGCGGCGTTATAGTGCTACCCCACTAATACACCAATTTTGTCGTCACCGTGGTATACTGTCCGCCTCGGTCACATTTTCCTGACATTGAGTCAGCTAGTCCTGGCTGTATGCAACCAGGAAAGGTACCGACATGTCAATCTGTTGATTTGACTTGACCAGGGATCGAACCTCCGACCTTCCATGCGAGAATCTATTTCACTTGCTTAGGTGCAATATACCACACCCACCTAGAGCTCTGGTGCTACACACACTCCGACACTGGCATCTCCAACCTAGAATTACAGGAGTATTCCACCATCCACCTTTTGTGGACATTTTATTTCGGCATAAAAAGCCGAGTTAAAGTTTAGTGCCGATCCTGCGTTATGCTTCTATGGGGAGCGCTGGACGTCTGCCCGCCTTCCGGTATTTGCCCCTCGGGAACCGGCTCATCCGGTCTAGGAGCTGGGCTGTTATTGGATCGTTGACACTATGATTAGGACTAACTTGCAGTTTAGTTTACAGCCTGTTTGTATATCACATTACAATTGAACTGTGTAAACTGTTGTGACATATGGATGGATAAGTAGCGAGCGGAGCATCAATCTGTAGCCAGAGTACCCCCCCCCCCCCCCCCACGCCCGTCCCCATATAAACCTGACACTGTGCATACTGCCGGGGGAGGTGAGGTGGGCGGGAGGTGGTGGGGGAGGGCTACTGGTAATGAATGAGGGTTTCGTGATCTACAATAAAACCTCACTAAATCGACCGACTATGGGACTGACTTTAAATGGTCCCGATTAGGGAGTTTTTTAAAATCCTTTCAATGGTATTGTATGTGCGATCGTTTGGGACCCAAATAAAGCGATCGAAATAAGGGAGTGGTCGATCTGTGGAGGTGGTCGGTTAGAGAGGTTTTACTGTACTTTATAGTTTACGGACTATAAAACACAAACATTTATTTATTTTCACGCCAATTATTCGCCAGAATATTGCACAAAACACTATAGTTTGTATTACTGCTCTACTCGAAATTTGTCACCCCACCCCACCAAAATTGGATTGTGAATTTAATTAGAATTAGTCATCTCCGAGCACTAGACATTAGTGTCATGCAACGACAGCGACCATCACGATGGCGGGTTTGATGGGGTGGGACGGGATGGAGTGTAGCCGGCAGCGGAGAGTGGAACAAGCCCACTCCACTGCCACACACCGAACATGGGTGCCCATGTGAAATGGGCGGTCCTTATGGCACTGTGGTTAGCGCCCCTGGCACAGGAACTGCACAATCCCGGGTTCAGTCTCCCTGAGGGGAACACTGCGGATAATTCGGATGGGTTTTCGCACACGCCTCCCGGTTTTTTTTACCGGGAGGGGTGTCTGAATCGGTAAAGCGCGGACGTCGCATGCGAGAGAGCGAGAGTCAAACCAATTACTTATATAATTGATACTTGTCGCTTCCTAGCCTAACGCTTGGCATTAATGTGATACAGCAAGGACTGGTTAGCTCAGTGTCAGGATAATGTGACTGAGTGGGATATCAGGTCATGGTGCCGGTGGCCATATTTCCCAGTAGGGCAGTATTATAAAGTCACCATCAGTGTGCACTGTCACAAGTCGGTACCCATCCTGATATGACCTTAGATGTTGCCAGGATGTAAAACTCCAACAACCAACCAATCAATCAACCAACCAACCAACCAACAAACCCAACCAACCCCGTTTGTTGCGCACAAAGGCACCTTTGTCAAGAAGCTGTTTTGAATAGTTGGTGAACCGGTTCGACTGCCACACAATTGGATTGGATGTAAGCGACAGGACAGTGGGAGACTATAAATACATGCTACTGTTCTATCTATCTATCCGCGGGAACTAACGTCGCCTGCTCTCATATTGGCGAAAACCCGTGACATTTAGTTGAAGCAGACAATGCCATGTGTCAGGTAGGCAGGCAGTCGATATTACCACCTTACTTAGTGACAGTGCGCAATTATATTTATCTACCATGCATGCATGCAGAATTAATGTAGACGAGCAGCTCAGCAGTTACAACCGGTGGTGTGAGCAGTTACACACACACACACACATAACATACATACATAACATACATGTATACAAAACTTACATAGCATACATAACACACATAACACACACACCATACATAATCTGAGTGTTCCATATCGGATCGTATCCGCCTGTGGGTTGGAGAGGGTGGGGGAGCTACCTCGAACTGGATGAAGCCATTTCAATTTGACCTGCCACAGCCCTGCGGCTAATTGGAAACATGTCACCGGTGTCATCTGTGCTTAACCCCACAGGTGTCATGGTGGTCATATTTACTGTGACTGCAGTGGATCTGGCTGAAGGATTTAATCTATTAACTGCTCACACCACCGGCTGTAACTGCTGAGCTGCTCGTGTACATTGATTCAGCCGCTCTAACAGGCAGCAAGCCACAGGTATGCTAGAGAGGGGGGCAGGAACTCTCTTGTACTATATAAAGTAATCGTATTATTTAGTTATAATGTATGTGTAATATGTGAACTCATGGTTTAATGTACTGCTTTCTGACAAGAAGACTATGCAATGACCTGCATCATACCCCAACATTTATATACTACTTATAACAGGAAGACTGGTGTGTTCTGGGCCATATGCTCCTATTGTCGACGTGCTACTGGGACCGGCCACAGTGGCCGAATTGATAGAGCGCGAACCTCGCGTGCAGGAGATCGGAGTTCGGTTCCTGGTCAAGTCAAACCAATGACATATGTTGCTTCCTATCCTGGCGCTCGGCATTAATAGGATAGGGCAAGTACTGGTTATCTCAGTGTCAGGATAGCTCAGTGTCAGGATAATGTGGCTGAGTGGGATATTGGGGCATGGTACCGACAGCCTGATTTTCCCAGTGGGGCAGCACTATACAGTCGCCATGGCCATAATCGACACGCCCCGGGCGACTCAGGTCACCCGAGTCGTCAGAATTTCAAATTGAACACCGCGAGTGGAGTTGAGAAATACACGTGCCATGTGCAAAACGATCCGACCCCAGTAACCCACCTCTTGGCTGGGGTTTGCTAGGAGCGATGACGTCACATCTGTGCTGGTACCTGTAGGATAACAGCTACCAGTACAAGTCCTATGTGTTGTTTTAATGCTCTTTTTTTTAATAACCCAGATTGTCAGCTTCTACAATGATAAAATACTTAAAATCCTATTTTGCTGTACTTATATCGGTTATTGAACAAAAATATTAAGTTTTAGATTAAGCCACCATTTTGTCCACTCCGATTGTGTTTGTTTATTCAACCCGAGTCTGTAGGATGTGCGCATGCGCCTAAAAGTGGCTCGGGTGACCCGAGTTGATTAATCGATTATGCCCCATGAGTGTGCACCGTCACTAGTCGGTACCCATCCTGACATGACCTTAGATGTTGCAAGGATGTAAAATTCCCCCAACAACCACCCAGCCAATCGACGTGCTACTTGCCACCCGAGAGCTGTAGGAACAGCAGTGAGACCTAAACCACTCTCATGCACCTCAGAGCTGTCTTACAGGAGGAGAATGGAGAATGCTGAATTTTGCCGCTCCTCCGGTCCCTAGCAGTGCTGCTGCACACTGAAGTATTCGCCGAAATGCGACGCAATCAACGCTCGGGCACTTGTTTCCATGCAACCCTCGTGGAGGACGCGATGAACTGGCAATGAGTCGGTGAGAAATGCCCGCTGAGTCTTCACAGCCACTCCATGCTAAACAGCCGGACGGACAGTGCCTGTGGGCCGACAAGCTCGAGGTCATGTGTCGCTGCAGCCCTAGGATCCATGCACTGCATTCATGCACGCCTAGCTGTTTATTGTGTGTTTCCTAAGACGGCTTGTCCTCATGATCTTTATGACACTCACAAAATTGATAATTGTCGCTTCCTAGGTAGGCGATTGGCATTATTAAGGAGTGGGATGTAGCTCAGGCGGTTGAGTGTTCACCTGTGAAGGTGTCACTCATTGGATCGATCTTTCTCAGTGGATCCATTTGCAGTTAGGCTATTTTCCGCTCGAACCAGTGGTCCACAACTGGTTTATCAAAGGATGTGGTATGTGCTGTCCTGTCTGTGGGAAAGTGCATATAAAAGACCCTTTGCTGCTTATCGGAAAGATGTGGTGGCAGCAGCAGATTTTCTCCAAATAAATATTGTCAGAATGACCCAATGCTTGATGTCTAATTGCCGATGATAAAAATCTATAGAGGCGTCGTTAAATAAAACAAGCTTTACTTTATGAGAATGAACATATGTTTCACATCCAATAGCTGGTGATAAAAATCAATGTGATCTAGAGGTGTCGTTTAATGAAACAAGCTTTACATTTACTTTTTCCGGCCTTATTAGGCTAAGGCAAGGACTGATTGACTCAGTTCATGAGGATAACGTGACTGAGTGGGATATCAGGTGATGGTGCTGGCAGCCTGGTCTCCCAGTTGGGCAGCACTATAAAGTTGCCATGAGTGCGCACTGTCACAAGTCGGTACCCATCCTGATATGACCTTAGATGGTGCCAGGACATAAAACTCCAAAAACCAACCAACCAACCTCACGATCCTTAAAGTGGGCGGTTGATTATACAATGGGCTTTGCCTCACGTCGCTACGATAATCAGCTCTCACCGTTGACTATAGATGTGACAAGGAGTAGTTTGACGCGATTATTCAAATTGCATAAGCCGGCGGTTTTGAGTTACAGTCATATTTCTTAAGTTAAATATATTAGGTTGACCCGCTATAATCTACTTTATTATTTATTTTGGAGTGGCTTTTATTTTAATTGGTTAACTTTGGAGGTATTTGAAATGAAATTATGCTAAATTAATTTTCGTCTGCGCGCCGAAATGCTGGAATATTTTGTTTTGTTTTTGGGTAAAAGTCCGACATCCCGCTCACCCTGCTAGCGATGTGCGTTCATCATGGGGAGGTAGTGCTTCTCAGTGGGTTAAGAACTATATGGGTTGCCCTCCCCCCCCCCTCACTCCCGCTCCCCCACACACCACCTCCACAAACCACTTCCTGTATCTTCCCAATATCGCACAATGGGTCCTTTCTAGCATAGACTATAGGTAGATCTTACAAGAACTACACAAAAGAAGGATTTGAAGCTCACCTAAAGGCCAATGTAGAACCACTTCCCCCAACTGATCAAAATATAAACAATCAATGGGACACCATCCTGGGGGAAATACGAAAACATCTGGACAACAGCTGTCCAATAATTTAAAAAAAATAAAAGCAACCCAAGAACCATGGGTTACACCGGAACTGATGAACATAATCATGATGAAATACAATAACGGGAAATTAGCCAAAGAAAGCGTGCTTCAGACAAATATAGATAATTACCACAAATCGAGAAACCAAAGCCAGAAGGCAGTGAGTAAAGCCAAAAGACGGTTCATCGTCAAGCAGGACCAGCAATGGGGGAAAAACTCACACAAATTCTAGGAAAATGTAAAAATACTACCACCGAACGCAAAAAACAAAGAAAACATCACCCTATGTGCTGATGATGGAAAGGAACTCAGTAACACAGAAATAGCTGAAGCCATGAATAAACATTTTTCGACCATAGGGGGCAAACTGTCAGAAAAAGTCAATACAAACTGGGACACAAAAGCACCAGAACTACACAGAGCAATTGACACATGCTCAACCACAATACAAGAAATAAGCAACCTAATAAAAAATATTGACTATGATCTCTTCAATAAATCATTCGCTGGAGGGTCGTTCATAAGCTGCTGGAAAACAGTTAAGGTCACTCCTCTCCACAAAGGAGGGGACATACAGTCATTAGGTAACTACAGGCCTATCTCTATCCTACCAGGACCAGACGGGATGGGCGAATGAGTTAGAGCGTCCGTCTCCCGTGTTGGTAGATCGTGGGGTTGTGGGTTCGAACCCTGGTAGAGTCAAACCAATGACTTAAAAATTGATACTTGTTGCTTCCTAGCCTGGCGCTTGGCATTATTAGGATAGGGCAAGGACTGGTTAGCTCAGTGGCAGTATAATGTGACTGAGTGGGATATCAATGTCACATTGGACTGGGGGCCTTCTTAAAACCACCAGTGCGGAAGACTAGCCATGTATCACAATCATACATGTCCTGATATGAGCTTAGATGTTACCAGGACCTAAAACAATCAATCAATAGTTCCGTCCTCTAGTCGAGGGTTGGATGCAATGGTTCTCCACTTGTCCCGATGTTGCGCTGTTCTGATAGACTGTGAATAATTCAAGCCTGTCCACTGTGAAATATTTGTAAACCATGATGTTCTTGGTCTCCCTCTCCCTCTGCTGCCATTCACCTTCCCTTCCAACAATGTACGGTATATTGAACTCTGACGAATGATGTGGCCAAAATAAATAAGTTTCTTTGTCTGTATAGTGGCAAACAAGCTTTTCTTATTTTTAATTTTTCTGAGAACTTCTTTGTTGGTGATCTTCTTTGTCCATGATATTTTCATCATCCTTCGATAAGTCCACATCTCAAATGCTGCTAAACGTTTGTACATTTTCTTAGAGATTGTCCATGTCTCTGCCCCATACATTAGAGTAGACCACACATAACACTGAAGAATACGCTTCCTTGTTTGTATTAATATCTTACTTGATGTTAACACTCTATACATTTTGGAGAATGTTGTTCGGGCTATTGTTATCCTTCTTTTAATTTCTTCCTCACATCTCCCATCATTTGTAATCTTTTGTCCGAGATATATGAATTCGGATACTTGTTCTATGTTTGTGCCATCTATGGTTATATTGACATTTGGTTTATCTGTCTTTTTACTTATAACCATTGTTTTGGTCTTCCTGGCATTCATCTTCATGTTGAATAGTATTCCAGCTTTAGGACCTAAAACAACAAACAAAAAAGCCAACTGGGGGAAGGTCAACTCAAGTCAGTAGACAGCTATCGCTATCTAGGAGGCAACTAAATTATGACACCTGCATAACAAATACAATAAAGAAAGCTAATTATAAAATTTGGCTATACTAGCAAAACTAAGGTACTACATGACAGAAAGCATGGTAATAAAAATATACAAAGGTATGATCCTACCCTACTTTGACCGTGGTGACTTCATCTACATGGGAGGGAATGCAAACCTGCTAAATAAATTACAAGTGCTACAGAACAGAGCACTAAAGGTATGCCTCCAGGTCCACAAAAGATTCCCAACGATGGAACTCCACATTAAATGCAACACAAAACTACTAACAAATAGAAGAGAACTACACCTCAAGCTACTTGCACACCACTACACCACACAACAAGGTCTCACAGTGACTGCTGGTAGAAAGACCAGATATACAGGCGTACCAGTGCTAAAAGAAACCATAAACATGAATAAAATACATGAGAGAAGTTTGTTAGTCATGGCCGCACAAGCCTGTTACAAACAACCATCTCCAGTTAGAGCAATCAAGAAACTGGAGCTCTATAAACAATTCCTAAAAAAAGAACAAATAAAAACCGTACACCATCATATGGGCACCAAATAACACCTGACCGGGCGCAATCAAGGCAAACTGTAAAAGAGCACACATGCCACGGTCAGGCCACGAAAGAGGGTGCACATCAAACCTATAAATACACAGCCATCTGGAGTACTGGGAGGGTCGGAAGAAATGAGGCCATAGTCCACTTTGGTATGTGTTCTGGCACAGATCATGAAAGGTACGGACAGACCAACCAATCTCACCGAACCCAATGTATAATACACTATGGCCTGAGAAAATACCACAACCCGCCGCCAGGTCGCATTCCCAAATAGTATGGGTGTGTTCTCCCGCACCCGGGTATCAACTAGGGACAGGGCACAGGTGAAAGGAAGGTGGTGAAACCAAAAGTCAGGGACAATGCCGTTAGAACGATGGTTAACAATTTAACACCGCAGCCGATCCACTTGGTCACAGTCCCGAAGAGTACAGATGTGTTCTGGCACATCTAGGCATTAACTAGTGACAGGGCACAAGTGAAAGGAAAGCTGCAAAGAAAACAAACAAACAAACAAACAAACAAATTCTGGGAACACATCCTCATCCACAAGCCTATTACCATCTCACTAGATGTACATACTAGGCTACAATATTAGTTATATGACAGGAAGTTATACCCCCCAAAAAATCCCAAAAAAACTAACATAGATACTAACTACTTAAATAAATGCTGGTGGATGTCCCGGATACCAACCCGGAACCGGAACCTGTGGATACCCCATAACATTCCTCACAGATGTCCAGTGTTAAAAACAAGCACCCTCACGGGAGCTTACACGCTATAGCAGAATATATATATACCTTATCAATAAAAGAAAGAAGAAAAGAAAGACTCGCATTGTGCTGTTATGAATGATTAACCATTGGCACTACCCTTTACAAAACATACTGGACGTGCCATCCATGTATGAACCACCTGCCCATTGCTGGGAGGCGCCTTAGCAGTGAGCTGCTCATAAGTGCAAATGCTTTCTGGGTAGTGACCGGACGCGGTGGCCGAATCGGTAGAGCGCAGGCCTCCCATCTGGGAATCTGGAGTTCGATTCCCGGTCGAGTCAAACCAATGACTTAGAAAACTGATACTTCTTGCTTCCTAGCTTGGCACTCGGCATTAATAGAAGAAAGCAATGACTGGTTAGCTCTGTGTCAGGATAATGTCACTGTGTGGGATATCGGGTCATGGTGCTGGCGGCCTGGTCATCTAGTGGGCCAGCACTATTAAGTCGCCATGAGTGCACACTGTCGGTGCCCGTCCTGATATGACGTTAGATGTTGCCAGGACGTAAAGCTACAACCAACCTGAGTAGGATATCAGATCATGGTGCTGGTGGCCTGGTCATCCAGTGGGGCAGCACTATTAAGTCGCGACGAGTGCACAATGTCGGTTCCCGTCCTGATATGACTTTAGATGTTGCCAGGACGTAAAACTCCAACAACCAACCAACCTTCCGGGTAGCTGGTCATGGGATGAGCTGCACAACAGTTGACCTACTTGGGACCAACCAGATATGGCGCCCGCTACGTGACGTGTGTGGTTAAAGGGGGATCATCTTGGGATTTGATTCCGCCCCCCCCCCTCCCCATCCACCTCTCCCACTGACGACCTGCGAGCAGCCCATATAGGCCGGCCGAGATCAGGCACATCCCGGACTAGCCCGGTGTACTGATCAGGATAGCGACGATGGCGATAATTAATCATGTCTGACGATTAATGCATATCCCACACGAGACGGCTATTCTTTTACCGACGAGGCAGCTATTTTAGCGGAGCGAAATTGCAAGATTGCAAGACCCCCACCCCCAGTGGGTGCCAAATCAAAGGACGCTTATCAAAAATTGTAATTGTTGTCATTAAAAAAACTGACTGACTCACACTGACTGACTCACACTGACTGACTGACTCACACTGACTGACTGACTCACACTGACTGACTGACTCACACTGACTGACTGACTCACTGACTCACTCACTCACACTCATACTCACTCTTTCTCAGGGACACTTTCTCTCCCTTTCTCTTTCTCTGTGGGAATAAATAGAGAGAATATACTAAATAGACATATTGTATATATATATTTTTTTAATGATCCTCTTTTTTTTTTTATTCACATAATAGAACATATATAGGATAAGCATGTATATATGTCATATATATCTAATATATATCTTAAGAGTGATATAATAAATAATACCATACTGCCAACTGTGGGCCATATATTGTGACGGAGGGCCATGCATTGCTGAGCCACACATACTCGCCATCTGCGCTATTACTCTATGCCTATGGCCATAAACTAGTCCCGCCAATGATAGACATCCGGTAATAGAACCGGAAGCCAACAGTTATCAGAGGCATCACTGAGTCTGGTCCCGGGGTCTCCTGGCTCCATTAGCCGCACGATGGTCCGTGGCCACCGGTCACACAACAATGCACGGCCGGCTAGCACTACGCGTTACCCAGGGGGCAGTGCGCGCCAACCCCCCCCCCCCCCCCCCCTGTGTGTAGTACCTGGAACTAGCAACGGCAGCTCTGGTTTTACCTGAGGGATACATGCTGATGCACACGCGTCACCCTGATGTACAGACCAGGCGCGGTGGCCGAACCGGTAGAGCGCGGACCTCGAGTGTTGGAGATCGGGAGTTCGGTTCCCGATCGAGTCAAACCAATGACTTATAAAATTGATACTTGCCGCTTCCTAGCCTGGTGCATTAATAGGATAGGACAAGGACTGGTTACCTCAGTATCAGGATAATGTGACTGGGTGGGATGTCAGACCATGGTGCTTGCGGCCTGATTTGCCAGTGGGGAAGCATGATAAAGTTGCTATGAGTGTGCACTGTCACAAGTTGGTACCCGTCCTGATATGACCTTAAGTGTTGCCAGGACCTAACATTCTAACAACTAACCAACCTATAATGGAGTGTTTTTGGGTGTGCACGGGTAGGTGTAGGCATGGATATATTGCATTTTTCGCCGAAACGCTTAAAGCTGCATAGTCCGATGAAAACATAAAATTTTCAAAACCAAAACAATTATCTAGATTTGATTCTACATATCTAACTTAGATGCTGGTGCACTTATTAAACATTTGTCGTCACATATGAGGGGATACTGAGTCAATTAATAGAACCTGTTACTGCAGAAGTCTATGGTGATAGAGTTTTGGCAAGCTTGCCAACATTAATTTAGCATGGTTCCATTTCAAATATCTCAAAAGTTAGTGATTTAAAATAAAAGTTATTTCAAACTAGAGTAAGGTAGATTATAATGAACAACCTAATATGTTTATCTCAGAAAATGTGAGAAACTTAATACCATCGGACTATGCAACTTTAAACAATCAGCCATCCTCATAACACCGCTCAAGTGTACGGTAACACAACTGAGGTTATATATTGGGTGCATTTCAAATCATGTTAGCTGACTGGTGGTTATACAGTATCCATCTCAAATAACTATTGAGAAGACAATGAACTAGAGTACCGAACTGATTCACTGTGAAGAAAGACTATTATGTAGGCGACACATAGCCTAATATACATGTAATGTCTCAGAAAATAGACATATATATATATATATATATATATATAATATATATATATATAAAAAAATATATATATAATATATATAATAAATAACTAACCGACACTAGCATTATATCTATATTTTCTCTTTTTTTCTTGAAGATTTATACTGCCTATTATGGATAAGTCTGACTAGACTTGTATTCACCATTAGACAGTTTGTCGATAAAAAGCCAGAGCCTACACTTTTACCGACCTAAGGGATTTTTAACCTCCCACACCACATAGACATGTATGAGAGCAACTGGCCTTTGATGACGCTGTAAGTTATACACAGCGGTGGAAATCCAAATTGGCAGAGGTGCGGGGCATGGGGAATCGAACCACCGACCTTCAGATTAGGAGTCCTACCTAGAAAAAGTCAGATACTCTAACCACTCAGCCACAGAGAACCACAAATATATATATATTATATATATATATATTATATATATATTAAATATTATAAATATATATATATATTATATATATATATTATTCCCGGGCTCAAATGACAGTGTTGAGCGTCCGTGGTTAGGCAAGATGGTGGTTGTAGCGCCAGTGGCCACATGGGAGGGGGGTACTCCGCACCCAAATGATACAACAAATAGTGGTAAATAGAATAGTAACAATAATAATAATTCCCTTCCACGCCTTTATACTCGCATAATGATTATATATCACATATTATATGCGAGATAGAGATAGATAGTGCATACGGTAGTATATGTTGGCCTGTATGTAAAGTTGTTCTCTGAAGACATGCACCACTGTATTTAGACTAGCTAGATCTGAAGTGAAGATGCCACTTATGTGGTGCCACTAAGTGACTGTCGTAATAGACGGTGGTCAATATAACCTGAAAAGTGCGGGTTGTTGTAATTAGCACTGGCCGACCATGTTAAGGAGCGGCATGTGATGATGGTGGTGGTGGTGGTGGTTGTAGTGGTTATGACGAATGGTGTGGTTGTAGTGGTGATGTGATGGTGAATGAGGTGGTGGTGGTGGTGATTGTGGTGGTGATGGCGGTAGTGATGGAGGTGACGGTGGTCATGGTGATGGCGATGGTGAAAGACAGATACCATCTTATCAGTCTTCGTCACCAGGTAGACTATCAACAGGTGGCAGGCCCTGCCGATGCTGATCCATGGTGGAGCGGTGGGGACGCGGCAACGGGTGTGTGTGACGCACCCACGCACCGGGCAGGAGCAGCCCCAGCCCGGTCAAGTCACCTCGTCTTCCTCTGTGTGTGTGTGTGTCTGTGTGTGTGTGTGTGTGTGTGTGTGTGTATGTGTGTACATATATATATGTGGTTGTTGGAGCTTTATGTCCTGGCAACATCTAAGGTCATATCAGGGTGGGTACCGACTTGTGACAGTACACACTCATGGCGACTTTATAATGCTGCCCCACTGGGAGATCAGGCTGCCAGCACCATGACCTGATATACCACTCAGTCACATTAGGGGTATGAAGGTATTGCAATACCTCAGGGAGTTTGACGCCCCTGCCATGCAGAGTTGTAAACCACTGCCTTGTGGTACAGGTTCTTGACAGAATCGAAGGCTAAGGGAGCAAACCCTGAACAGAAAACCATGTCACTGTGGCAGCATCAAGGGCGGTTGATGTATGGAACTCCCAACATCTCCCGACCAGCCACTGCAGGGACAAATAGTTTTGCGCCTGTCTGGACATGTTCTTGCCGGTGTGAAACCTCTATTTGCTCCCCAAGAGAGTGCCGCTGGTAACTTGCAAAATCCAGCAGCACTTCAACACTTTTGCAGGCAGCTTTCATGAAATGTACAACCGCACAGGAGAGCAGCAAGCAAGTAATGAAAGCAGTCTTTGTCGCATCGTGACCGACATCATGATGATGATGACATTATCCTGACACTGAGCCAACCAGTCCTTGCCCTATCCTAAGAATGCAAAGCGCCTGGCTAGGAAGCGACAAGTATCAATTTTTGTAAGTCACCAGTTTGACTTGACCGGGAATTGAACTCCCGACCTTCCACACGGCAGGCCTGCACTCTTCCGATTTGGCCACCGCGTCCGGTTATATATGTGTGTGTGTTCGGGGGGGGGAGTATATATATATATTATATATAGCACACTACCTGTACAGTTGGCTTCCCATCATTGAGCTTCTAGCTCTTGCGCCACACCTGGGCTACACCTTAGCAAATTACTTTTATATATAAATAAACGCAGAGCCATCAACCGACAGCTGCTTGCTATCACCGCCTGCCGCTCTTCGCCCACGCATCTCGCCGCGTGGCCCGTGGCCCGTGGCCCATGGCCCAGAAGACGCGCAGTTTGTGCTGTGACGCGCGGCGCCTCGACCAGGCTGGTAACTGCAGGTGATGTGCAGCAGGCGCTGGTTGCTGCGACAAGGCGCACTGTGGGGGTCTGACTGACTGTGGGCGGCATACAGCCTCGGTTACCCAGACCAGGCGTCGCCTCATATCCTGCAGCTGGCGCGGAGGTGACGGGAGGCGGCGGCATAGACATGTGCGCTACTGGTACCTGTCTTCAAAGGACAGCTCTGTATTTATACCAATGTTGTTTTGACCTAGCAGGTGTCCTGTCATTGGAGTGACTCCTGTTATCTGCGTTACATTGAAATGAGACAAAAACAGATTTTTTTTACATCGAAGTAATGTTCACATATGGTTGTGGTTCGCCGATCACTTAGGTCACTGAAGGCATGTGTATCCACATATATCTACATATATATATATTACACACACTCTCATCGCACACCCGCGCGCTCCATCTATGCCACTCACTCACCCATTCACTCACTCACCCATTCACCTATTCACTCACCCATTCACTCACCCACTCACCCGCTCACTCATCCACAAACTCTCTCGTTCTCTCTCTCACTCTCTCACTCTCACCCCCCCCCCCCCCCACACACACATATATAATGGTTGGCTGATGCTGCCCTTTTATCTGCGCACAACGCTTAGATATTGCTAGGACGTGAAACTCCAAACAACCAACAACCAGTGCACAACGCGCATATCGACTTTTGCAGTGCGTGTTTTCCCAGATCACAGAAAATGCAGGCTGTGGACGATAAGGATACAGGTGCGTGTAGCATGTACACATGTGTAGTAAGTAGTCCTGGTGGCGTCAGCGGGCGGGGCGGGCTGGGCGGGTGGGGCAAGCTGGGCGGGCGGGTGGGCGGGCGGGCGGCTGGCTGGAAGGCGGCTCCCACCTGGAAGAAGCTGCCTCCAGCTGGTGACTGGCAGGGTGACAACCCCCCCCCCCCCCCCTGGCTCTCACCCACACGCGCGCACACCTACGCGCACGCCTACGCGCACACCTCCGCACGCCGTGACGTGGCTGGTGAGGTGCTGACACCACGGGGCGCGGCGGGCAGCAGTAGTAGGTAGTGAGTACTTGGCGCGCCGCACGTCCCGCCGCACGCCCCGCAGAACGCCCTGCTCAGTGTCGTGACGTCTCCCGACAGCCGGCACACCGCACACCGATGTCCGCCGCACGTCCCGCAGGCCGCGTTGTGTGACATGTCCCGTGCCTTCTTAGTGGGCCAGCTGACCTTAGCACCTGGTAGCGGCGCCACCCTACAGGAGTACCCGAGCGGTGCGCCCAGAGAGGCCCTCGGGCAGACCGGCCTGTGCGCGTGCAACTCGTGCGGCGCCGCGTCTGACGTTCTCCACCTGCCCACCGCCCCGCCCTGCTGCCCACCTGAGCGCCGGGCCCGGGCGCCGGCCGCCCCCCTACCATCCTCCCCCTCCTCCAGGCGCTGGTGCCGGCTCTGCTGACCCAGGTGCGGCACAGCCGCCCCACTCCTCCAGTGCCTTATATAAAGAGATATATAGTATTAGTAATAGTCGCCGTCGTTGTATTTAGCTACTGGAGGCGTGTGTGCGTGCGTGTGTGTGTGTGTGCATGTGTGTTTTGGTCAGTCACTTTGACACCGCCCCACCGTTGGTCTCCTACTCACCCACACCTGGGACACATCTGGACACTTGAGTAGGTTAGCAAGGTGTGCTGGAGGGTGAGGGTAAGGTCTCTCCTCCCCCCACCCCCAACTGGAGGAACTACTGTGTAGTATTCAACCATGGCCGTGGAGCATGATCCAAACTATCAAGATGAATACGCGCGGGCTAAGGCAGCCATCCACTATAGGAGGGCGTTCCGCTTCTACAAGGTAAGGTTCTGGTCCGGGGAAGATCAGACGGGATGGCCAAATGAGTTGAGCGTCCGTCTTCCATTTTGGTAGATCGTGGGATCCGACCCCATGGGTTCCAACCCTGGTCGACTCAAACCAGTTACTTAAAAAAAATTTATATTTGTCGCTTTGTACCCAGGCGCTTGGCATTATTAGGATAGGGTGAGGACTGGTTGGCTCAGTGTCAGGATTGTCTGACTGAGTAGAATATCAGGTCATGGCAGCACTATAATGTCGCCATGAGTACACACTGTCACAAGTCGATATTTGTTCTGATATTACCTTAGATGTTGCCAGGCCGTAAAACTACAACAACCAACCAATCTGACTGGGTAGGGGGTGGGCATAATACACGGACAGTCGCAATCCTGCACCCTACATCCCATACTCTACACCTAACTGTCCTCTCGAGGTTGCTAGTGTGGTGGGTCGTCTGGGCGCACTGTGTCAGTATCAACTGTGATGGGGAGGGGGGGGGGGGTTATATCCGCTTATGTGCATTTATATTTAGCTCGTTAGATCTGAGTGTGCTCCCTGTTCCAGCTCTAATTTCATAGTATGATATATGATACGGGTATTTGATAGGCCCACGTATAAGCATGGGCTTAGATGTTCTGATAACCACTAAGAAATTTCGGCGTGTGAGTGGGTAGGTGGGGTGGAGTGGGTGGTTGGATGGGTGACGTGGAGGGAGATCAGGTGATCGGGACAGGGGGAGAGAGTGAGTGAGAAAGTGAGTGCGAAAGAGAGTGCGAGAGACAGACAGAGACAGCCACGGCCACAGAGAGACAGCCACAGCCACATAGACACAGGCAGAGACACACAGAGAGACATAGAGAGGGACAGAGAGACAGAGACAGACATACACAAACATCAGGGACAGACAGACACAAACAGACATAGACAGAGAGGGACATAAATAGCAAGACAGAGACAGAAAGAAGTGCTGGGCAAGCTCAACCGAAATGCACTCGTATTTGACAGCAAGCAGTGTGTGTGTGTGTTGTATGTGCGTGTGTTGTATGTGCGTGTGTTGTATGTGCGTGTGTTGTGTGTGTGTGTGTGTGTCAGAAGTCTGGGGGGGATGTGCTGTGCATGTTGCCTGATGTTTAAAAGTACATACAAAAATAAATGTCGGCCTGCGGATGTCATGATGTCCTGTCTCCTCCAGTACGTCACCCTTCAGAGAAGGTGTCTTCCAGCTGGAGTAGTCTCCAGCTGGTGACCAACGGCCAGTCAGCAGTGGGCACCAGCCATGTGTAGGCCCACTTTTGTAACCCCCCATCCGAATACAATATGAATTATGATCCGCAACACCACATATGTAACGTCAAACGTGTGGTATATCTGAACCGCTCGGCGAGGCCCCCCGTCCGACCCCCCCCCTCCCTCCTCACCCCTCCCCCGACCCCCTGCAGACACTTCACACAGCGGATGCGGGTGCGGGTGCGGGTGCGGGTGCGGCTGCGGGTGTGGGTGTGGGTGTGGGTGTGGGTGTGGGTGGGTGCTTACTGACTGGAGGGACGCGGGGAGACGCGTCCCCTGGCTGGTGGCGGGACGCCCGGCCGGCGACTCGATGCCGACTCACCGCCCCAGCAGATGCTGGTGCCTTCAGCGTCCCCCCCGCGACGCAACCCCAACATATTGACCATCCTCCCGGGCCAGCCCTCGCCCACCCGGCACCCAGCGCTTGAGGAGACACTCAGGTGTGTGTATGCGGCCTGCCGTAACCGTTACAACCATCAGCTCACAACCTCCCAGTGTGTTTAACCACTGGACCCCCCCCCAAGGGTGGGCGGAAGGATGGTACACTTGATAATTATACACACACACACACACACACACACACACACACACACACACACGCACACACACACACACGCACACACACACACACTGTACACACTGTACACACTGTACACACTGGTAATGTAATATGAACCCTTCTCCTCTTCTCCCCTCCTCCCCCTCCTCGCTCCTCCCTCCTCCCTCCTCACACATGCGCATGCGCACCCCACCGCGCTCTAGTGCCTTTGTGAATTCTGGCCCCACCATGCATCTCTGTGGGCAGCTCTTCCTGAAGTGTGGGTGGGGTGCCGCAGGAAGGCCATATTGTACATATTCTTTACCCCCACCCCCACTCCCACCCCCGTTAGATTGCTACTGTAGTGCCGCTGACTGCTCAGGTTAAAACTAAGGGCATGCTTTTAAGGAACGGTCACCTTCATTGGTAAATCGTGGGATTCGAACCCACAGGTTCGAACCCTGGTCGAGTCAAACCAATGACTTAAAAATTGATACTTGTTGCTTCATAGCCTGGCACTCTGCATTATTAGGATAGGGCAAGGACTGGTTGGCTCAGTGTTAGGATAATGTGACTGAGTGGAATATCAGGTCATGGTGCTGGTGGCCTGGTCGGCCAGTGGGGCAGCACTATAAAGTCGCCATGGGTGTGCACTGTCACAAGTCGGTACCCATCCTGATCTGACCTTAGATGTTGCCGGGACGTAAAACCCCAACAACCAACCTACATTAGAAACTAATTGCCTAGTAGTAGTGCAACCAAGTTTGGTTATCAGGAAACGTGTGGAAAGTGAGTTTATGGTATAGGTTTTATAATGAAGGTGATGGCTGAGAGTGAGACCACATCCCCCATATTCCACTGTGTAAGCTGTATCTGTGACCTGGCGTTCGGGTCGCAGCTTCAGTCCTTACTGAGGGACCAGCGCAACTCGGCAGCGCAGCTGGCCAGGTTCTTGCTGTGAATTATGGTAGGGAACAGGCCAGTCAGGGTCATTGAATAGCATCTGTGCTTATACTTTTTTTTATAGGACTATGATAACGAATGGTAGTACAACCACGGTACATAGATGAAACTAATTGTGGGGTTAGGGTTGGTATGATGATGATTTTTTAATTTGTTTAAATCACACAAAAACCACCATAAAAATCTGTCCAATACACAATATCCGCGACGAGTTTGACACCTGGTGCTAGGCAACGACACCCGTGTTGTCAGTCGACAGTGTGTCACTGTGTTGTTTTACACTGACGATTGAGCTTATCAATCAATCAATCAATCAATCAATCAATAGGATACAGCTATAATTATCAAAAATGATTAAAATATGGAAGTATGTTTTCTCTATAAATCCACATTTGTGCCAAAAAGACTGTCAGTTTCTCAATATGAAGCCAGTGTTAACAGAGCTTCAATTGCCTCTCCACAGACTCTGTGACCCACAATTCCAGATGGGATTATGCTCTGCGCATGCGTTGCGGAAATCGTGTATTAGATTCAGGATTGTTACAGTTTTGTTATGTGCGTCTTGTGATCTTTGAATATTTATAAATTTATGCATAATAACTAGTTCCCAGTAATTGATTAAAAATGAGTTATTCATGCACATCATTATTTTATTAAAATACTTATGCTTGTGGACGAATTTGTGTTAATTGTGCTCTGATTTCATTGACAATTACCCAGTACGGTCTGTTAATCAAATCAAGCAATTTCATTAGTATTCTTTTTAATAAAGCTGTTTCCATGGAAACATGTTCCCTATGGATATCTACCGTCCTGCTTTATCAATATTTCACAAGTACTTCATTTGGACCAAAGCTTAAAGCAATTCATGGTAACCACATGTAAGCTGATGAAATTTTAGGCCATTTCCTTATCAGTAAGGTGTTTCTACATATTCAACTTAGATACTGATGCACTTATTTAAGCATTTGTTGTCACATAGAAATGAATATCAAATCAATTTAATAGGAAATTGGGACATGGTGCTGGCGGCCGGGTCTCCCAGTGGGGCAGCGCTATGAAGTCACCATTGAGTGCGCACTGTCAGAAGATTTTGCCAGGACGTAAAACCCCAACATACAGTGGTTAGTGGATGTATCTGAGCAGTATACGAAGCGCATGTAATAAAATGTGGGGTGAAGTGGGAGTGTAGGTGTGGGGTGGGGTACCACTGCATTTGAGACAAACTGCAAACATCATAGACACTGCACAGGGAGCGGGTTAAAAAGTCTCATCAAGCCAGCGCTCACCTTCAAACTCATCTACCATATGCTGCCATATCATTGCGCCATCTGCGTCATGCTTTGAACAATGGCAATGCCCTTCTATTTAGTTCTAAGCCACCATCTCAGTCGAGCTATACACGACTGTCACAATGCGACAGACGCACGAGAAGCATTCTATTATGATGCCAGCCCTTCCAAGTTCCAGTTTAGCTGGCATCCACATTTAAGGGAGGGGAGGTTGGGGGTAAGATCGCTCAAGGTGCAGCATTGTTTGAGACATCTGAGTATGTCTATCTCTATATATCAAGGGTTATGTGGTGAATTGGTATGGCCTCAATCAGACTACAGCTTGCAACGACTTTGCGATCAAAAGTTGGCGACCTCCTTGCGACCAAAGCAACAACAAAAAAGGCGGGAAAAGCAATATTCTGCAATTGGTCTGAGACCTCTGGGCGATCATTTTGTTCACAAGGGGGTTGCAGGTTCTGCCCCAAAACCTCATTGCGACAAAAACAGTCGGTGACCGGTGACCAATCGGCCATTTGGTCGCAAAGTGGTCGCAAGCAGTAATGTGACTGGGGCTTAAGCTTCCATCCATTTGATTATGGCTCAGTTCCTTCTCTGTAGTGGGGCAAGCCTACAAGAAGAGTTTCATTGTATGATGCATCATGGTGGAAACCTGCCACTGGTCTGGATGAATAAGTAGCTATTCCATCAATATGGGCCTCCATCAATGTGGCTATTTTGAGTTCTGCTGGTCCGTCAGTAAGGACGGAGGATAAGACCCTACACCCGTGTCACAGCAACGGCTTACATGACGGAAGGTGGGCAAGATGGTGAAGACATTGTATTAACCAATGTGAAATATTTGTGAGGACAATTTCACTGTAATCTACGTTAGAAATAAATAGTAATGACCCAACCAAGTTTGGTTATAAGCAGGCATGTGATTGTAGGTTCAAAGTGAGTTTAAAGTGTAGGTTGTATAGTGAATGATATGGCTGGGAGGCGGGGGGGGGGGGGGGGGGGGGGGGTGGGGTGGTGCATCCCCAACCTCGGAGAAGGGTCCACAGCGAGGAAAGGAGGAAAAACGGGTGACCACTGTCCCATATTAAGCATACCCTTGCAGGATGAGTTTCCCATTCTTTAAATACTGATATTGTGTGATTTAAACAGAAGTTGATGGAGATAAATTTCAAATATACTTCAAGCACTTTAATCTGTGCAAAAGATACATGTGTGACTATGTCTGAACAAGAAACTATTTTTAAAATAATGGACATATTCGACTGGGACCTTTCCATAATTTGAGCCAATCAGAGCTAGTTCTTTTCTATTGCAAATGGTGGCCCATTGTACCTGATTGTGCCCTTGACGCTATGTTATTCCGCAAGTGCATTGTTTCGCTGCATTTTGTCGTGGTGGTTTTGCAAATATGGGGAACTTCACGCCCAGAGCGGGAATCGAACGCACACTCCTGCCATTCTGGAGCAGGAGTCATAGCCATTAAACTCCCTCCCACTCCCCCCTCTCCCTCCCCCTGTCTCTCCCGCTGCCTCCCTCTCTCTGCCTCCCTCCCTCTGCCTCCCTCTCTGTCTTTCTCTCCCCCCTTCCCTCTCTCCCTCTCTCTCTCCCTCCCTCCCTCTCTCCCCCTTTCTCTTTCCCCCTCCCCCTCTCTCCCACTCCCCCCTCCCCTCTCTCCCCCCCTCTCCCCCCTCTCCCTCTCCCCCTCTCCCCCCCTCTCCCCCCTCTCCCCCTCTTCACCCCTCTCTCCCATCTCCTCCCCTCTCCCCCTCAATCAATCAATAGTTCCGTCCTCTAGTCGAGGGATGGATGCAATGGTTCTCCACTTGTCCCGATGGTGTGCTGTTCTGATAGACTGAATAATTCAAGCCTGTCCGCTGTGAAATATTTGTAAACCATGATGTTCTTGGTCTCCCTCTCCCTCTGCTGCCATTCACCTTCCCTTCCAACAATGTACGGTATATTGAACTCTGACGAATGATGTGGCCAAAATAAATAAGTTTCTTTGTCTGTATAGTGGCAAACAAGCGTTTCTTATTTTTAATTTTTCTGAGAACTTCTTTGTTGGTGATCTTCTTTGTCCATGATATTTTCATCATCCTTCGATAAGTCCACATCTCAAATGCTGCTAAACGTTTGTACATTTTCTTAGAGATTGTCCATGTCTCAGCCCCATACATTAGAGTAGACCACACATAACACTGAAGAATACGCTTCCTTGTATGTATTAATATCTTACTTGATGTTAACACTCTATACATTTTGGAGAATGTTGTTCGGGCTATTGTTATCCTTCTTTTAATTTCTTCCTCACATCTCCCATCATTTGTAATCTTTTGTCCGAGATATATGAATTCGGATACTTATTCTATGTTTGTGCCATCTATGGTTATATTGATATTTGGTTTATCTGTCTTTTTACTTATAACCATTATTTTGGTCTTCCTGGCATTCATCTTCATGTTGAATAGTATTCCAGCTTTATTGGTTCTTTTCACAATATCTTGTAGGTTTTTCTCACTGTCTGCTAGTATTACACTGTCATCGGCATATCTAAGATTGTTGACGTTCATGCCACCTATTGTCACTCCCTTGCAATCTTCAATGTGTCTGAAAATCATCTCTGTGTACAGGTTAAAAAGACATGGTGACAATACGCACCCTCTCCCCCTATCTCCCCCTATCTCCCACTTTCTCTCTCCCCCTCTCTTCCTCCCCCTCTCCCCCCTCTCTCCCTCTCTCCCCCTCTCCCATTATCTCCCTCCTGCCTTCCCCCCTTCCCCCTCCCCTCTTTCCCCTCCCGTCTTCCCCCCCCCCCTCCCCCGCCACACTCCTCCTTCCTAATGCCCACATAGCTGTGTACCTCCTCTGCCTATGAGTATGAGTGAGGTCAGTGCAGACTACACTTTTATTTCCCCCATTCTGAGTGCTGAGTTGTTGGGTGGCATTATCCCCCGTTGACGACATCAAAGCCCTGTTATAGGGCGGTGATCGGCAGCTTTGGTTCAGTGACGCAGCCTGAGAGCTTGAATCCATATCGGGCAGGCGCTGCCTATAGACTGAGCAGGTCAGCGCGGGCAGAGTAAGTTTATTAACACCTGCTCGGCAGTGCTAAGCGCCCGGCGAGGGGCTCACCCACTCAGCGGGGTGATCCCACAGCGCCGCCCTAGTGGCCACGCCCGGAGTCAATCAGCCGCCACACCCGAGAGATGACCCGAACATATCCAGGGGGCTCATGGGATGTGCTGTCGCCTACTCGGGTAGGCTTCAAGTTCAACTGTGTGCCATTACGTGAGCTGCTCTAGTCGGCTTGTAATTAATTCTTGCAGCAGCTATATTGACATTGCACCGCGGTTAGTCTTAAGCTGTTCCCAACAGAGCGGGAGGGATGGCTTTGATTAGAGTGCATGTGAAATGGACCATTTCCACGGACCATGCGCGCGGTGAGCTGCTGCTACTCACAACATTAGTTCTTGCCACTGCCGTCAGAGGGCGGATTGGTGATGTGAATTTCAGGGTCCGTACGGGGCCTGGAAAGTCTTGAAATACATTTTCCCCATGTCAAGGCCTTGAAAAGCCTTGAGCTTAACGTATTTTGTGTAATTACTCTTGAAAAGCTTTGCCTTCCATTAAACTGTCCAAACTGATCTAACTTAATCTGAAATCACCATTCAGAACGGTGATTTCGGACTAAATCCTGATAGTTTTGAATTCCTCTTATAAACAGCCTTGAAATAGCCTTGAATTCCATATCTTCCCATGTGTACCGACCCTGGAAAGTGGAATCCTCTATAAGACCTTTTCCACGGAGCATGCTCCACGTTAATCTGCTGCTCAGTAGTTCTTGCCACTGTTCTTACAGTGCGTGTTGGTAATAGACTTCCTGTATTGGTAATTGCCACTACCCCACATTACTAAGATATGGTAAAGAGTTGGTGGCGCGGTCTGGATTAAGTAGCTGTGTGCTCGATACTGTATAACGGTACCAATGGAAATGCATTATTAAAAAAAACCACCATAAGTGCACACTGTCACAAGTCGGTATCCGTCTTGATATGACCTTAGATGTTGCCAGGACGTAAAACCCCACGCATGTCATTGTTCCCTACGTGCTGTTTTCCACTGTCAGTGTAAAGCACAATGGTTTGCTATATTCCTGTGCTGGCTTCCGCTGCTAAGCTGCTCCATGAGCGTGCTGAATATAGTGGCTGGGTAGCTTTGCTATATACCGTCAGGGGGAGCTGGGAAGTCAGCGCCGACCTCCACTTAGTCCTAGTCAGAAAAATGTGTTAGCCTAAGTCACCGGAAGTCAACTCTTGTTTCTGTCATATGCCATTTCTGGTGCAGTAGAGTAAGACATTTTTTCTCGTATTGATCTGTGTTAAAGTTGCATAGTGCGATCGATGGTTTTGATTTTCTGAGATAAACATATTAGGTTGATCGTTTCAATCTACCATACTTTAGTTTGAAGTAACCTTTATTTTAAATTGCTAACTTTTATGATATTTGAAGTGCAAACATGCAAAATTCAATTTTGGCAAGCACACAAAAAGTCTTACACCATAGGCTTCTGGAGTAACATTCGATTAAATTGAGCCAGTGGTCCCTTCTATGTGGCGACAAATATTTAGTGCACCAGCATCTAAGTTAGATATTTAGAATCAAATCTAGATAGTTGTTTTGGTTTTGAAAATTTGAAATTTTCATCGGACTATGCAGTTTTAATAAGATAAACTTGCATGGATCTCTTACTCTTATACTACTTGTGATCAGTAGAACATCCCTCTGGTTGGCACTATGCATCGATTCCTGGTTACTAGTATGAATGGAATAACGACAGAAAATCTATGAGTGTTTGCCATTTAATATTCTTGTCAGGTGTTGTTGATGCGCGGAAAGGATGCATATATTTGAATCTTATGTAGAATTTTCATTCACTTGAGTAGTTGCATGTAGGTTCCAAAACATTGATCTTGCTAAAACTGGTATTAATGCGGCTAAGTGTATGCTAAATCTATGGTTAAAAGCTATGTCATGAGTTACTGACTATGCATGTGGTTATATTAAGTGGGTTAAGCCTATATCATGAATAATTGTGTGTGTTATTGTTCCCCTAAGTCTATGAATATGACCTAAGACTATATTAGGAGTTACTGACTGTGTGCTAAGTCTATGTGTTAAGGCTATAGGTTGGTTAGTTGTTGTAGTTTTATGTCCTGGCAACATCTAAGGTCATATCAAGATGGGTACCGACTTGTGACGGTGCACACTCATGGTGACTTTATAGTGCTGCCCCACTGTGAAATCAGGCCACTGGCACCATCAGCCAATATCCCACTCAGGCACATTATCCTGACACTGAGCTAACCAGTCCTGTCCTATCCTATTAATACCGAGTGCTAGGCTAGTTTTAAGTCGTGAATCGAAAGACTCAGGTGTGTTAGGGGGTCACTGAAACTGTCGAAAAACCAAACTTTAGTCACGAAATGGGCGTTTTTAGGTTTTATATGGGAGGTGTGTACCAGGCTTGACTTCCCTCCCCCTTCCCCCCCCCCCCCCCCCCCCCATAACAAAAGCGACAACAAAAACCCTTAAGTAAAACCACCACACACACACACACACACAAACCCAAAGAAAACTCAATAAATTTCCAGTCTTCTGTTTGATATATATAAATATATAACATCAATATTAACACACATATTGAAACACTCTTCTTGTTTAGCCATCAGATATATATATATATATTTTACCTCGGTAAACAGCCTCAGGCTAGCCTCAGGCTAGGGAGAGAGGTAAGCACGTCCGGTACCAGCAATTAGCATATACAACTCACGACTGGATAACGTGTCGTTGGGTTGCTCCGGCAAAATTAGTCTACATACAAGCAAATACGCAGTAAGTATAATAAAAACTGTGGTTAGCTTAATTATGATGCATTAGAGCATCAATATGGAAAGTTTAGACTTTCGTTGGTCCAATTTGGACGAGTTATTTGGTTATAAACAACCAAGGATAGAACACTCGAGTGGGTTTCGCGAAGGAACCAAACCGGTCATTAGCGGTTATGTCAACACCCGGGTCACCGTGTGACTATGGGTAGAGATGTGGGTTTCGCCCTATCTCATGTGGAAATTCTCTCGTACTCTAATAGAGAGTAATGTTGGAGATGCTCCTGGGTTTCTTTTATAGACTCCCCTAGACAAAACTTTTTCAGGCGTTTCTCCGAGTTTCGTAGCATTTTCTCCAACTTGTTGACGTAGTAGTCACAGGTGGGAGAAGTGTGCGGAACAGAGGGATGGGCGGGCCGATACACTGGTCCCGACCCCGCGTAAGGTTTGGGCTTGACCCACAACCCACGCACAAATTTAGCTTATTACGCCTGTGTTATAACGGTATAAACACGTTCTTTAACACCAATAGATGTCCAAATGAGTTTGAAACAACCATATTGTGACATATATATATACCGGGACTGATCAAAAATGTTTGTTTCAGTTCCCGATGGCCACGAAGCGGAGTAAGCGCGGTGCAGCAGCAGCCGAGGGGCGTGTTCCGAGTGGAGTGGACGAGGAGTACGACTCCTCACCCGTGTTGTCGGCAGGGCCGTCGACACAGCCCCGGGCGCATATCCTCTCCGACCCGGACGAGGACGCAGTGCCTGATGTGCCTGCGCCTCCAGATTGGGAGGCTCGCTTTGCACGGTTGGAAAGCCACATCTTGACTTCCAAATCGCCCGTGTCTCGGAAGCGGCGTAGGCCGAGTGTCCAAGAGGATTCGTATGAGGATTTCTTGGACACAGACTCAGCGGTGGAGCTTAAGGCTCCTCCTCCTCCTTCTCCTAAACGGAGGAAGAAGAAGAAACAGGTGATTTCTTCGGGTGATGAATTCACCAAGGAGCGGGCAGAGACTGGTTTGCGCAAAAAGCGGAAGACTAAGTCCAAAAAGAAGAAGAGGAAGAGGAAATATTCTTCTTCTGATCCGTCCACTGAGTCTACTTCTACGGAATCAGACTCAGACCCGTATATGAAGGGGTCTATGCGGACACTAAAGTGGCCACAGAAGGTGGAGAAGCCAAAGGCTAAGCGGGTTAAAACCACTACGCTTATGCGCGAGACCGTGAATGGTCATTTTCGCACGTTCAAACCGGCGGAGGTTATCTCCAAGTTAGGAGATGAGTTAACAGGCATAAAGGGTGTTCCCAACTCCATCATTAAAGAAATGGATCGGGATGTCAATATGACGGATGACCGTAAGAAGTTTGAGGATGTGTTGCACACAGTGCATAAGGCAGTGTTGGCTACCCTAACAGCTATTGTTCCTGTGGCTAATAGGATGCAGAGTGAAAATAAGTTCTCGTCTTTGGCTAAGACAATGGACAAAGGCATTGCAGTACTAGCGGCGGCAGGTAATTACCTGTCGTTTCGAAGATATGAAAATGTCTTCAAGTCAGTTTGCACAGATGCTGGCAAAGAAGTGGCTCGCTCTAAGAAGGTTACCGATAATGAGGGGAAGGAGTTTACGCTCTATCTTGCTCCAGAGCCGATTAAAGGGAAACCTTTAGATAATACCAAGATGTTTGGCGGTCAACTACAATACCTCTATAAAGAGGTAGAGACTGCAGCCAAGAGTGGCAAAAACATGGATGGCAAGAAGAAACAGGAAGTTCCTCGTTTCAAAAAGTCACGAGGGGATTTTCGTCCACGACGGTTCACCAGAGGAACCAGACCGAGTTCAAACTTCGGTCAAGGGTTTCGGGGCCGGGGCGCTCGCCCAGGCTGGACCGACAACACCGCACGGCCAATAGGTCGAGGGTTCAACTCGTCGAGACCTTTCCCATGGGGCGGGTCCAAGTAGAGGTCCAAACACAAACTTTACAAGTCCCTGCAGCCTCTAAAAACACACAAACTGTAAGCAACTTTGTGGCTGGTAATATTAGTAATCATATTTCTGAGTGGCACAAAATTACTAGTGACCAAGAAATTATAGAAATAGTTAGGGGTGTTCAAATTCCTTTTACACAAATTCCTGTACAAAGTATAATACCTTTTCCATATAACATTCAACCAGTTGAACGAGACGCACTAACTAAACAGGTACATAAATTCTTTGAGAAAGGAATTATACAAAA